>QCXZ01000138.1:38357785-38525881 GCA_025024175.1 Rhyzopertha dominica
ATGCATGACTACCTACATTAGATGTAAATGTTAACAATTCATTTAGGAATGTGAGCAAACTAGATCTGAACCTTTATGTTCTTGCTACAGAATGGTATACTTTTTCAATGACATAGAAGCGTTATTGACATTTTTTCTGCAAATTAAAGCATTAAGGATTCACACCTGAGACCTAGATTGACATAGCGACATGCACTTTATTAACCTTTAACTGCAGGTACAGGTGCATTTCATTCACTTAGAAAACTTCAGTACTGCCTCTGGTTGGTTATAATGTCAGATATCATTGGTTCACTCAGTAGGAATGTATTCAATCTTAATTAATTTAGGTCAAATATTTTTAATTCAGTGTGTAACATTTTAAAACCAGTTTTGCTTATATTATTAGGTTGGATATTGTGTATGTTATGAAGTGTATGACGCACCTGAAAGATAACAAACAATCATGAATAAGGTAGTTAATTATCTCAAAACTTTAAAATTCTTAATAACCAATATAGTTTATATAGGACATAACACTGCGTTCAGTGCTTTCCAGACTTTTTATTGGATAATAAGGAATAGTTGCTAAAGAACTCAACTGCATCATATGGCAATACTTTTTGAATGGATCTTAAAATAACTTTAACCTTTCATTTTAAAGAGGCACTTGAGACACTGCAAGATTAATATCACAACTGACCCCAACAGATTTATCCCACGACATGAAATTTGTAATCTTAGGCGTTCCCTACAGGATAATCTTGTTAAGAAAAGCATTTGCTAGTAATAGCATACGTATATTAATAAGTGTCAGACATCTTAACATAAGTACAACAATTTATATGCCATTGTTTACTTATAGGTATTATTTGCAATCATATGCCATTTTCTGATAGTTTACTCTTTCATTTTAGAATTTGGACTTATTATGCGAAAATGTATACCAGTGTACATGCTATTGAGCACTTGTAGTTATCTATAATCACATTTTTCTTTAGAATTAGCTTCTTAGGAAATTATAAAAGCACAAATTTATTATACCTTCTTCTCTGTTAGCTTGTGTCTATAGATTTAGTGTTATTTCTGCCATTGTAATATTTTAAAAGGAGGTACTCACCACAAAAGAAGTGGAGTTCATATTCAACGAATATGTGCTCCTTCTCAACTACACCAAAATATAAATATTTTACTACGGTTAAGCAGGTTAAAGAGGAATAGTTAATCGAAAATTGAGACTTAATATGGAAAATATCGATCATTGTTATGAGATTGGTGTAATTTTATAGAAAAAGACCATACATAACCATCCTATATCGGGGCTCAAAATTTCATGAGACATTGCGATTTCTTAATTTCCTTAGTGGTTATGATTCTATTGCCATGCAGAATATGTTATGTAGACTTCTTACGACTATCAAAGCTACTTTATCTAAAAGTATAAAAACTCATGTTCGTTTATAGCCAACTAGTCAAATATATTGAGAAATCTTACACTTCCTCTGATAGGTAAATGTTATTTTATTACGGAATATTCTTATTACGCCATTAAAACAATGTTAAAATTTGATTATTTAGTTGCATTTCACATATGAGTACTAGAGGTGCTTTGAGATTTGGTGTTTTTCGTTCCATAAAGCATGACATCAACACATAGATTGATTTAATACACACAGAAAGTAAAATATTTGGAATATATTTTTTTGCAGTAGCCGGTTTTCTGATACCTATCCACATCTTAACCCACAGAACTGGAGCTGTACGAATCGAAAATTTTGATACGAAACCGTTTTTTTTATACGTGGAACGCATTTTTCTAATAAAACCTGTTTTAGAAGATACCTAGTAGGCAGCGCATACCTTTACAAAACTTCTTTTATACTTCTGGTTAGATTTAAGCAAGCCGCATTTGATGTGATCCCCAGGGGAGCAAGCATGCATCAGCAATTTTTATAAAGAAGATGATCGATTTAAATACATATTCTTTTATGTGAAAACACGGAGAGGAATGCTGAATTTTACCTTAAAATAATGCAACCCAGGCCCTACACCTGCCTGAAAAACAGAGTTTTGTTTTAATTCTTCTCTTCTTCCAGCTGAACCAGCACTAAATCACTTCTAATGAACAACAACTGTGAGAAAACAAAGTACGGTATACACCTGGCTGCTGATTACTTTAACATTCTGCATATTCATTGTGATCTAGTCAAACCCCGAGATTAAGGAAGTTTATTGATTTTGTTGAAAGAAATTCTATAGCTTGCATATACCTTGTTTCATATATATTTAGACCTGGCTCTTTTTTTTTCAAATCACGTAAAGTCGATAAATTCAAGACAATTGATACATAGCTGTTTCTAAATCCAGTTGTGGCAGTGGAGAACAAACGAAACTCACAATGCATACAACGCTACATCGATCTTAATCTGTACCTATCAGAAGCATTTTAGGTGGAAATTAAACAGTAATTCTATGAAATGTGTGTGTTTTGCCAGTTTTCCTAGTATAAACTGCAAGAGATAGTTAGTTATGCAAACAACATAAAAAAGCCTGTTCATCAAAAGAGGCTTTAGCATATTTTCCTCGTATCATTGATATGTATTTCAATCCATTTTAAGTAATAAAAAGAACGACATGTTGATCTTCAACGAGCCCAATCCATTGAGTCATTGATGAGATATGCAATTTTGGGTAAATTAAGCAAAACAGCTTTTTGAAGTTAGAGATTACATTATATATCCACATATAGCTGGTTGCAGTTTCATGTTTATTACATTTTTTTTTAAGAAATCGTAATCCTGAATGCCAGCCTCGGTGTTAAATAATTAACTTCATTACCTTATTAAACAAATAGCTATTTTTCCTTAATTTACCCAAAATTGCATATCTCATCAATGACTCAATGGATTGGGCTCGATGAAGATCCACATGTCGTTCTTTTTATTACTTAAAATGGATTGAAATACATATCAATGATACGAGGAAAATATGCTAAAGCCTCTTTTGATGAACAGGCTTTTTTATGTTGTTTGCATAACTAACTATCTCTTGCAGTTTATACTAGGAAAACTGGCAAAACACACACATTTCATAGAATTACTGTTTAATTTCCACCTAAAATGCTTCTGATAGGTACAGATTAAGATCGATGTAGTGTTGTATGCATTGTGAGTTTCGTTTGTTCTCCACTGCCACAACTGGATTTAGAAACAGCTATGTATCAATTGTCTTGAATTTATCGACTTTACGTGATTTGAAAAAAAAAGAGCCAGGTCTAAATATATATGAAACAAGGTATATGCAAGCTATAGAATTTCTTTCAACAAAATCAATAAACTTCCTTAATCTCGGGGTTTGACTAGATCACAATGAATATGCAGAATGTTAAAGTAATCAGCAGCCAGGTGTATACCGTACTTTGTTTTCTCACAGTTGTTGTTCATTAGAAGTGATTTAGTGCTGGTTCAGCTGGAAGAAGAGAAGAATTAAAACAAAACTCTGTTTTTCAGGCAGGTGTAGGGCCTGGGTTGCATTATTTTAAGGTAAAATTCAGCATTCCTCTCCGTGTTTTCACATAAAAGAATATGTATTTAAATCGATCATCTTCTTTATAAAAATTGCTGATGCATGCTTGCTCCCCTGGGGATCACATCAAATGCGGCTTGCTTAAATCTAACCAGAAGTATAAAAGAAGTTTTGTAAAGGTATGCGCTGCCTACTAGGTATCTTCTAAAACAGGTTTTATTAGAAAAATGCGTTCCACGTATAAAAAAAAACGGTTTCGTATCAAAATTTTCGATTCGTACAGCTCCAGTTCTGTGGGTTAAGATGTGGATAGGTATCAGAAAACCGGCTACTGCAAAAAAATATATTCCAAATATTTTACTTTCTGTGTGTATTAAATCAATCTATGTGTTGATGTCATGCTTTATGGAACGAAAAACACCAAATCTCAAAGCACCTCTAGTACTCATATGTGAAATGCAACTAAATAATCAAATTTTAACATTGTTTTAATGGCGTAATAAGAATATTCCGTAATAAAATAACATTTACCTATCAGAGGAAGTGTAAGATTTCTCAATATATTTGACTAGTTGGCTATAAACGAACATGAGTTTTTATACTTTTAGATAAAGTAGCTTTGATAGTCGTAAGAAGTCTACATAACATATTCTGCATGGCAATAGAATCATAACCACTAAGGAAATTAAGAAATCGCAATGTCTCATGAAATTTTGAGCCCCGATATAGGATGGTTATGTATGGTCTTTTTCTATAAAATTACACCAATCTCATAACAATGATCGATATTTTCCATATTAAGTCTCAATTTTCGATTAACTATTCCTCTTTAACCTGCTTAACCGTAGTAAAATATTTATATTTTGGTGTAGTTGAGAAGGAGCACATATTCGTTGAATATGAACTCCACTTCTTTTGTGGTGAGTACCTCCTTTTAAAAATATTACAATGGCAGAAATAACACTAAATCTATAGACACAAGCTAACAGAGAAGAAGGTATAATAAATTTGTGCTTTTATAATTTCCTAAGAAGCTAATTCTAAAGAAAAATGTGATTATAGATAACTACAAGTGCTCAATAGCATGTACACTGGTATACATTTTCGCATAATAAGTCCAAATTCTAAAATGAAAGAGTAAACTATCAGAAAATGGCATATGATTGCAAAATAATACCTATAAGTAAACAATGGCATATAAATTGTTGTACTTATGTTAAGATGTCTGACACTTATTAATATACGTATGCTATTACTAGCAAATGCTTTTCTTAACAAGATTATCCTGTAGGGAACGCCTAGATTACAAATTTCATGTCGTGGGATAAATCTGTTGGGGTCAGTTGTGATATTAATCTTGCAGTGTCTCAAGTGCCTCTTTAAAATGAAAGGTTAAAGTTATTTTAAGATCCATTCAAAAAGTATTGCCATATGATGCAGTTGAGTTCTTTAGCAACTATTCCTTATTATCCAATAAAAAGTCTGGAAAGCACTGAACGCAGTGTTATGTCCTATATAAACTATATGGTTATTAAGAATTTTAAAGTTTTGAGATAATTAACTACCTTATTCATGATTGTTTGTTATCTTTCAGGTGCGTCATACACTTCATAACATACACAATATCCACCTAATAATATAAGCAAAACTGGTTTTAAAATGTTACACACTGAATTAAAAAATATTTGACCTAAAATTAATTAAGATTAATACATTCCTACTGAGTGAACCAATGATATCTGACATTATAACCAACCAGAGGCAGTACTGAAGTTTTCTAAGTGAATGAAATGCACCTGTACCTGCAGTTAAAGGTTAATAAAGTGCATGTCGCTATGTCAATCTAGGTCTCAGGTGTGAATCCTTAATGCTTTAATTTGCAGAAAAAATGTCAATAACGCTTCTATGTCATTGAAAAAGTATACCATTCTGTAGCAAGAACATAAAGGTTCAGATCTAGTTTGCTCACATTCCTAAATGAATTGTTAACATTTACATCTAATTTAGGTAGTCATGCATGTACTGATCTTTCCGAAATACATTAAAGCTAACTTTTCTAGGGACAAGTTGTTGTTTTTTCTAAGTAAAATCTGCTGTTATCGGTTAAGGGTAATAATTTAAAGATTTTCGTGTAATTACAATGACAATGCTCTTCTGTACTTATCTTTACAATTAACTGTGTGAAAAGAAAATTTCACTTATTTATGCTTCTAAATTTACGTTATTCTTGATGTATTTTAAATCATTACATGATAATAAGACAGTCTTCCCTGGTGTTTTAGCAGCAATGTGTAATATACGGTGGTTACAAAGAGAAGTAATTTATGTGGCTAATGTGCCTACGAGATGGGTCTCTCTGAAATATACTGTAAGGTGAGCTGTGAAGGGGATATTTTCTGTAGGTATGATTTCCATAGTAAACATTTTTATATTTATGAGACATGTTATCCTGAAATTGAATAACTGTATGAAACACTAACCATAATAACAACTTATACTCATTATGTAACGCATATTTACACTCTTTTTATTAGCTTAAATTTGCAGATTTATAAATACAAGATTTTCTGTAAATTTACAAAATTGTCAGTCAATTATGCTTTTCTCCGCAAATATATGTCTTTTTGTACAAATTCTTAGTATTTAATACAGGTATATTTGATCCTTTTTCTTATATATGCACTCATTTTCCCTGTAAGATGACACCAATTTGTCTATTTATGTATTTATTGTTTCATAAATTTGGAGGTTAGCCTTTAAAAAACAAACTAGATGGCACACAATTCGATCATGCCCATCGATTTTAAATGATACAATTTTTGTCAGAAGTTCATTTCTTTAACGAATTTGTAGACATTTATAAAGTGATCTCCATTATTTGGTAAAAAAAGATATGATAATTTGATAAAATAAGAAGAAAGCATCGCATTAATTTATACACTAAAAATCAAAGTAAATATATCTGCGATATATTATTGTAGTTATTTGATTTTCGTTTATTTTTTATATTAGAACAATAATAGTATTAATGCTGCTGGACTTACAATAGGTAACTGACAGCGTTTTCTAGCTTTAACTATTACAATGGGGTAAGTGACGGATATATAGGATTACAAATAATGCATAAATGTGTAAGTTTTAGGGAGAAAAGGCATGAAAAGTTTTCTAATGCACATAAAAACTACTTGTTGTCTAATGTTTCTCCTGTGTAAAGCTCGTGTGTATGCATATATATCAATGCGTATCTTAGCTTCCCCATAGCTCCCGCTATCACTACGCAGAAATGAATGGCAAATGAAATGGGCACGATATTGTCCAGTTCGGTAGTTTCAAGAAAATAAAATATTAATTTCTTATTTCCTTCGACGTTAAACTGTGTATTAATACTTATGAAATAATGCCAGTTTAACACAATAAGTTTAATGGCCCCTTGGAATGCGAGCTAACTAGGAGGCTTTCGATATTGAAAATTTGAATACTTTTCGACAAATATCCCTTATATTTCTCGTTACCTTTTTCAAAAATTTGCTGTGGAAACAGATTTTTCTTTAATGCATTGCTACATATTACGAGTTGTAAGTTTCAACACGTTAGCAAGAAATTACATCCACACGACATTACTACAAGGCTTTCATGTCAGTTTAACAAAATAAGTTTAATGCCCTTGGAATGCGAGCTAACTAGGGTGCTTTCAATATTGGAAATATAAATTTAATGAAAATATATAAACAGATTTGAATATTTTTCGACAAATATCCATTACTTACTTTTTTTAAGAATTTACTGGAGAAACAGATTTTTCTTGAATGCTATGCTGTGTTGTAAATTTCGAAATGCTACCTATAATTTGTTAGACTTACTTGCTCTAAGTATCTATATCCTTAGCATAATTTCCATAAGACTGTTTTGATCAGATAATGCATTCATGTTCAAGAAACAAAAACGCAAGTGGTCTTAACTTCTCCACATCTTTACCATTTCAACCTTTTTCCAGCTGTAATAGGAGGAATTTGGGGTATACTACGTACTAAACAGGAGTATTGTTGATGAATAAATTGTAATACATTATAAAGCAAATGCCTTATAACGATTATCTGCTACCAATTCACCCCTAGAGCTCCCTGTGTATTCGATTACGGTCTTTAAACCAACCGATTCTGCTGGTTATGGTCATAATCTTGTTCGAAACCAATATTGGTATGCTTATTCGGTAAACGTTTCTGGTTTCCAATTTGTTTGTTGTAGATTATCAAACATCTTTATTACATAAATGTAATAGTAATATGTATTTTTCCAACCATCATTAAGACCGGTTTAAGTATAGAAAGAAACAGGTAATAATATAAGTAAGGGAAAATGGCAAAGAAATCGCGTTATATTTTTTATCCATGCTCTATATGCTATGTGAGCATAAAATACAGAAAGAGAATTGATTAAKCTCAAACATTAGTCGATGTCAATTAATATACCGGTTGCTAGTTGATGAAACTATATTTACAACACATCATGAAGTAGATTTTTGAGTAGTTTAGTTCTTTTAAACACATTTTCATCGTTCCTGATCGACTGTTTGCTTCTGCTCTCTCGATTTGTTTCTTGTATGATTATCAAATACATTTATCAGCATTGGTATTACTAAGAGACATATGTACTGCTGTGTCATGATTTAAATAAGCAAGTGTTAGGAAGAAAAACAAGGAAATCGCGTCATTTTTCTATTTGTCAATTACCCTGAATGCTATGATAGACGATGGTAATAAGCAACTCCTCAACATATAATAAATTCTAGTTATATTTAATAAAGTCCAAACAGCACTCATTTAAGTAAATTATTTCAATTTAATTGCAATCTCAAGAAATATATGCCTTTAGATGAACAGAATTAGTTAAAAAGCTGAAAATGTTAACATTATTTAATATAATTAACACGCAGAATCTACATGCGAGTTATATTTAATAAAGTACAAACCAAACTGAATTAATTATTTCAATTTAATTACAATGACATGAAACATATGCTTTTTGATGGACCGATATAGTTAAAAAGATGGCAATTTTAATATTATTTAATACAATTAGTACGCATAAGCTAGTTAAAAGGAAATTCACGTTATACAACGAAGTATGAGCATAGTGTTTATTTTTAGTAGTTTAGGTACCTGCCTTAAACACATTCTTACCGTGTGTGTTTTGGTCTTCAGCTTGTTCCTTCTATGACTATCAATAGACATAATAGCAAGTATTTAATTTATTCTAATTTAACTTCAACCACTTGAAATCCATTCTTTTATATAAACAGAGTTGACTAACAGTCGTAGATTTATGCTAGTTTAGTAATTTTAAACTTATATTCACCGTTTTGCTTAGCTATCTGAACCTGCTGTGGTTTAGCCTAGGTTGTGAAATGACAGTTATTTAGCTCAATTAAGTCGTGCTGTAACCGTTATTTGACGTTTTTGCCACAAAATCACGGTTCAAATCTAGGAATACTCTTAGTATTAATTTGTTTATTCTCATTCCAGATAACTGATAATCATTGCATGCTGGTGGCTTTAATTTCTTATCTAGTGCATTTTTAAAGAAATCGTAAACCTGCTGTGGATTAGCCTAGGTTGTGAAATGACAATTAATTAGCTCAATTAAGCCGTGCTGTAAACGTTATTTGATGTTTTTGCCACAAAATCACGGTTCATATCTATGAATACTCTTAATATTAATTTGTTTATTCTTATTCCAGATAACTGATAATCATTGCATGCTGGTGGCTTTAGATTCTTATTTAGTGCATTTTTTTAAGAAATCGCAAATTTGCTGTGGATTAGCCTAGGTTGTGAAATGACAGTTATTTAGCTCAATTAAGTCGCGCTGTAACCGTTATTTGACGTTTTTGCCACACAATCACGGTTCAAATCTATGAATACTCTTAATATTAATTTGTTTATTCTTATTCCAGATAACTGATAATCATTGAAACCCTCCAGCTGGCCACAACGAAAATCCATTGTGTGAAATATGACAAAAAAATAGTATAAAACCATAGAAAAACATGGGCATAGGTAATTATTAACTATTTACTGTCAAAATGTGCTGCCTAAGCGGACTTAGCGGTAAGTTTTACCTAATATCCCATCTCAGTTTAAAAATGATAAATTGATGAGTGGCCCTACTCTTAAATAGACAAGAATAACGGCCGTCAGGTAAGTTTGCGTTTAGCCCAGCGGTAAAGTGTTGCATTGCCATACCGGAGGTACCCGGTTCAAATCCAGCATTCGGCATAGTAAAAAAATCCCGCCTACCCCTGTTCTGGGGGCTGCCTATATATAGAGCGTGGACGGCGGTACCAACCCCCACCATCATAACAACGGTTTACATATAGGTCATATCGCCATGCATACATATACAATAGCAATATGTGATAATAGTAAATAAACATTTCATATCAATTACACATCAGCAACCCACCTTCGCTTATATTATCCCATCTCCCTAGGGCGTAAAAGCCTCAGTCAGAAACATGCTGCTATAAAATACAAAATGTCACAGTCACAGTTCACATCTCATTCCATCACACCGAATTCAACAAAAGTCGAATAAAAATAATTGACACCTAATAAATTCGCTAATTACCGTATGAACGTCATATTTCTCATCCCGTCACATTCAGCAAAAAAATCGAAAATTAAAAAAAATTTTGATCGATCGCTAATTACACACATGCTCGATTGGACTAATATGCAAATGCGTAATTTTGCGCCCTCAAACGCCCCCTACTGGCTAATATGCATATGAGTGATACAGATCTCTCAAACCAGTACCGTAAAATTTAATAAACTACTCAAGAAGTCAATAATCGCAATATAGCAGCAATATTGAATCATTAATTAATAATAAGATACTATTTATCAACATGCAAATTCAAATCATATTTCTCATCCCGTCACATAAAAAAAAATCGAAAAATTAAAAAATTTTGATCGCGAATTACGCTCGATTGGGCTAATATGCAAATTGATACAGAAGTCTCATCATCCCTCTACTCTGATATATACAAACATCCATGAAATGTCCACGAAACTTCTAAAACTAATAGCTAAATTACATGTGACACCACCAAGTCGACAAACAATCCTACAAGCTATAGTACTGATCGCTGTTCTTTCGGACGTATCAGAATCTTCGCAGAGATACAAGAGCGAGACTAGTGAAGTACCTCGAGGAGAAACACTTACTAACTGGTCATCAGTTTGGGCACAAACAAAAAAGATTGAGGGCATCAGCACTTAACCCAAAAAGTTATAGAAGCGAAGATCTTTCAATTAATATTGTGTGATGACGACTACGGTACACTGAAAGAAAGGATTTGTTCGGCTTACTTTAAATTTAGTATTGTCAACAAATTCTATTTGTAGCTATAGCCTCAACTAAAAACTTTGTAAAGACAACGAATTATTTTTGTTGCGCAAAATATTTGTTATTAGAAGTAATTTGTTATTAGTAGCAACAAAAACGATATTTGTTAAAATAACTTATAATTTATTAATCACAATGTGTTTGTAGTAGTTACAATAACTAATTATTTTGTTGTACAGGCAAGTTATACGTATTTAAAGTGACTGATGAACTGTTAGCTCTTCCAACACTCACTATTACTTACATGTACAGAAGTACACATACGTAATACTTATTGAGGCAAATGCACAACATGTTGGTATAATAAGCTATATTTATTAATTTTCAATCTGGTTTATTTATAAATGAATACGTACTTACCACTCTTTGTTCACATTTAATTTCTGAACTGCCGCACATATGCAAATTTCATTGCAAACATGGTACAATATAATAAAACAAGACTTCATTCATGAAACATTTATTAACTAAAAAAATGTATTGCTGAAAATAAAAAAATGTATATTTCCATTAGCACAAAACTTAAAGTTACGTGTCCATTGGCCGTCGTGGATATCAGTAAATATAGCGTTGTATGAACATGTACTGGAAACGGGTAAAATAAGCAAAACGGCGCCCAGAAAACAGCACAAAGTAGGAAGCATTAACTTGCTGGGAAGTACGAAATAATAAAAAGTAACAAAGGGTACTAACAATCTGGATTTTTTACTAATACGGATGAGTCCAATCTAGATCCGGATTACTGTAGCTCTACTATAGGGCATACAAGTAATTAAAAACGCTTCAATTTGAAGCTACTCTAAAAACTCATAAGAAATAGCATAAAGAATTAATTGTACTTACATTGAAAACCTCTAATTAGATTGGGATTCTGGAAACCCCATGTTTCCAAGACCTCCGCGACTAATGCACCCAGTTAAAACACGCTTCTTGAATATTGAAAAATCTATACTACTAACATGCAGCAMGAAGCTGCACTGCACGCGTCCGTACTCATGGCATGGGGTGTTTCGCTTTGTGCAAATCGGGCTGCCGATGCCGACAGAATTGCCAGTATTCTTCAGCAGTATGTCCCCATCCCCATACTCGGCAAAATGTCATCCAGACTGATAAAATGCAGATTGCCACCGCTATTACGAACACGCTAAAACCATAATTGATGGTCGTAGCATACAATCAGATTAACATAACGAACAAAAATTCAATAAAAATAAATTCAAAGTAGTTCTGCATGAACACATACGTTATATCGTTACAACGTTTAATAAACCAAATGTAGAGATATAGTTTTTGTCTTTGAAATTCAAAGTTGCTAAATACGAATTCTTTCTCTTTGGGGATGAATCGGCCAACCTGGCAACAACGAATGGCTTTAGCCGCATTTTCGGTTATGACCTTATATAGCAATGGCGTGATTTAAATGGTTGTGATTGGCTAGAAAATGACAACAATTTTTTTTGTGTATGTAACTCATTTAATTTGTTGGCTTTATCATATATATTATTTGCGGTAACAAAATTTATCTTGGTACAGGCAACAATATGATTTTAGTAAACCGAAATAACAAGGAAGCAAATGTTTGGTATTTACAACAAATAATTCTTTACTATAACAAATTTGTCCGTAGCAAACGGAAATTTGTTGTTGTTGACAATCAACTTTTTTCAGTGTAGTGTTAGTTTTTTCCTTCACCATTTCCTTCAGCTTTCACGCGCAGTAGATAGCTGAAGTCCTAGACTCTATTATATCAAGGAGATATAGTCTACACCGATTAGCGTCAGCAGTGGAGGTTACCTAGAGCAAACTAGGACTGGCACTTCCCGAGGGGTCACCTGGTCCACGGAGGACCTAGCGTCAGCAATGGGGGTTACCAGAGGGAGCGAGCTCGGTTTCGAATTGGACTACCACAGGGTCACCTCGTGCACAGGGGACGTAGCGTCAGCAGTTAGTTACAAAACGTTACTTAACTGGGAGAGTTCGAGCTTGACTTCGATTCAATCTACCACAGGGTCGCCCAGTCTGCAAGAGACTTAGCGAGAGCAGGTGATAGATTAAAACGTTCCTTAGCTCATAAGGCTGGGAAAGCTATGTCGATATTGGGCTACTAGACCTATCCCCGAAAGGTTTGGCGTCAGCAGGCAGTAAGTTCAATACAGCAATAGCTTTGGAGAAGTAATCGAAACCTGAAAGAGATCTTAAGTGAAGTCGCGGTCCTGGCGCTGCGGTTTTTATCAAATTCTGGCGGGCCAGATTAAGTAGGATATGGAAGTAGGTCGGCGCCAACATATATGCGCGTTTGGGACTTTTCTACCGAGCTGAAGGTAGTGCGAGCCCTCAGGCACGAGCGTAATTGTATGCAAAATAACAATTAAAAATAGCACCTAGAGGTGATACGCTTCAGTATCATGTGGTTGTATGCAGTGTACAGTAAATGGAAAGATTTAGGTTCGGCAAAAATGGTGATCTTTGATCAAAAATTTCATTCATAAGCATATTATAAATGCCGTGAGTGGAGCCTAGAAATCATACTGTCTCTTCCCAATAGCTATACTGTGAACATGTTAAACTTTTCTTTGGTATGTTCTAAGGGTACGTTGTCATACGGTTTGCTGTTTACGGAACCTTCATAACTAAGATGGCATTTGTGCAAAGGCCTACTATTTTTGTAAGGAGTTGTAATCGGTGTTAAATAGGTTTGGATATAAGCGTGCAACTACTGTTTTAAGAGATAATTTTGTATGTGATTTGCTCCATAATAAAATGAGCTGCCCGTTATTGTTGGATCAGCTTCCCTGTAATCGGTTTCCAAAGTTTGAGAACGATCGTTGCATAGCAAGGCTTTGTGGCAGTCATCTTAACGCGCTGATAAAACGAAAGCTATTCCAAATGCTTCCAAAATCAGAAGGTCTTAGACAATTTTGAAAAAATTGACATGAATGTATCAACAAACTATTTAGGCCATCACTTAAATTTAGAACACACTGACGTTCAGGCGCACTATATACACTATTGAAAACAAAAGGATTTTTTTCTATTGTATTTAGTTTAGATTCTGTTGGTTTACAAAACACGGGAGTATCATAAGCAAAGCCCATTAATTAATAAATATTTATGTCTTGTTTGCAATCATTGTTGAAAACATGTTTTAATGCACGTAACCTTCTACAGACGATTCTTGCCTTATAAGGCAGAAGACATTCTGCTCTTCTAGGATAAAGACTTCCTTTATCCTTGGAGTAAATAAACCTCTAATTTATTTTATACGATATATCTACTCAGAGTCGTGGAATCCGAACAGACCGACAAAAGTGGATTTTATCGTAGGTTATAATTGGTCTAACGACTGACAACACAGTCTTTTCATTTGATGGACAAAGCAACAAACAAACTAGATCACCTTTGATTTACTCATCACATTCCAGAATTCTTGCCTCAGCAAATCTGGTTTTATCATTATCTTTCGGGCGCAGCTCCTCTTGCCATTTAATTGGTTATGCAAATCAAGATTTGAAGATTATCTCGTTCGAGATGATTCCAGTAAATCATCGATTCTCGTCAAGCTATTATTTTTGAGTGACGACCGCAGCCACATCCTTCTGCACTCAATAATAATTATGTGAAGTTGGTTTTTTGAAAGCGATAAGTGACCTCGTAGACTCGCTATCTTATAGACAAGCAGTGTAGGAGAGACCCATGAATTCTGAGAGTGTTCTTTGACTCCTTGCCTTCCCTTGTTGTACCTCCTCCTGCTTGAGCTAAGATACTCACCTTTTTGCCTGTTTAATTTCGTTTTCCATTCCTACTGGACCTGATTTCACTTTGTCTTTTGTTTACATTATCATTGCCATAAATCTGTAATCGATTTATTTCTAGTTTCCATTTGCACGCAGAACTGTTCCTAGTCTTTTTAGAAAATCTAAAAAACATGCAGTTGACCTCGAAGTGTTTAGGCTTCCTCTCCTGCAGACTATAATTGGGATGATAGACCACACAAGGAATACTTACTTTTTATGGAGTCTTCTAGAATTTTCTGACCTCGAAACGTTGCGCGATTTCCATCAATGGCTCAATTATAGTGATGTACTACACCTCGGACTTCTTTTTTTCTATATAATTTATTTTTTGCCTTCCTGTCGCGTTACATTCTATGTCTGACACCAATTTTGTTCAGGAGGTTCTTTATGTAATGAATATTTTTTTAGTAAACAAGACGACCTTTTACTCAGAAAGGTAGGACAAGGCCAGCTTCGGAATGTATCAGGATCAGGATATATCGCACCTCACACGTTTAAGTCACAGCATAGCAGCACAAGGGTACAACAAATAAAAGCACCAAAAATTGCTGCACGCAATCGGTCAACGTTAGCTGGTTTTGTCGAGTTTGCACCGTTCGTCATACGTGTTCGGCTCACGATATCTTATAATTAGAACAATAACTAAATGCTTGATTAAACTATCGCACTGGGATCAAAGTATATCGTCACAATGATCATTCACTACTTCACGTTTACCATGTGGTTGTTCCGTAACCCACCAAAATAGGCTGATTTGGAAAAGGTTTAAAATTCCAGGCGGGTTCGAAGTATAGCCCTGTCGGTTACTAAGCGTTCTCTTTACCACTCGGTCACAAGAACTTAATTGCTTTCACAACTTCTTATTATTTATATAACGGTCGCTTTCCTCAGGGTTTATTTATTGAATTAAACGTCAGTTCGTTTTTTATACCCCCTCAGACCTTTTGGCGTCTTCTGTATATCGACTGTAATTGGTCCATTGCCACGGTACGCAACCATATGTTATTGTCGCATAAAGAGATTTTCATTCCAGAAAAACACACCTAAAAAAATAAAATAATATGGGAAACGCACTATTTTGCAGCAGACTTTGCGCACTTTGGCAACATGCAATGCTAATATAGACAGTATTCTACTGCACGCGAAGAAACTGAAAAAAATCTGTAAGACCCTTTCAGATTACAACCCGCATATCAAGTATATACAATTGAGCGTTTAAAAACAAGTCTTTTTATTTGCCTGACAAAAGCTTTTTTAATATGCCGAAAGCCAGCAATTTGGAAGGGATATTTAAAGAAACTAATTAACTACTAACGATGATACGATCCTCATGTGTACTTTAATACGAATAAGCTTTTTGTGAAATTATAAGACTAAGGACAAGTATGTAGCGTTTATAAAAAGTAAAACGTTGCAGTGTGATGAATTTTACAGTACAATACAGTACAGTACATTTTGTCATACTTTGAATCTAGTTGCTTGTAATTTTTGTTTAGGTTAAAAAGCGATAATTAAACTTTTTAGGATCACGACATCCAATATGGCTTCCGATGGGCAGGCAGTACGCGAATAGGAAACCGTGGAGATTAAACATGTACTGTCGCGTGAATACTAGAGTTGGATCGTTCATGATCGAGTCAGCCCATTTGAACGACTTTTGCCTTGAACCGTTTGATTCGACTCGGATCTACGGAATGAGCGTCGTTCATCGTGCAAATTTGAATTATGGCTGACGAGATGACGGAGAGGACAATACATTTATATGCTGTGCTTTGACTTTCTATTCACGATCCAAAAGAAGAACTCTAAATCAATTAAGAACAACCGACCTGTGCCGTTTCAGAAGCGCGATATGTAAGATCTGCTAACCAATTTTTCACGAGAACGATATAGACGTGTTTTCAATAATTGCGGTTTGTAACGAATACTAAAGACGCACACGCATGTAAGGTAAACATTGATTGGTACCATCTCCTGAATCATGGTTAGGAACTTTGAGTAATATTCGCGATATCCTTATAGCTTTTACAGTTAAAGCAATAGTACTTACATAAAACGAAAAAATTGACATTACAACACTGCAACGGTTAGGAAACACACATTAAGGCTGTCCCTCAGAAGGGTTAACAGCTCGGTAACTCGTTCGTGGTAATGATTTATGAACGATTTGAGTGATCCGAATCTACCCCTTTGAGTGAACGGTTTGAATGGGATCGAATGTCCCAGTTCTAGTGGCTGACGTTAGTATTCTGTATTCTACCGCCATTTCGAGTCACGTGTTCTAAAAAGCCTAATGTCAGCATTTTATTTATTAATGTAATGACATTAAATGAATACGATTCATCAAGATTATTATTTGTTAAGGAGTCTCATACAGTACACTGAACTGCTTATCGAACGAATCTTTTTCTTATTGAATTATGGTAACATTTTATTTTACAGTGATAATGTTATAATGTGAATATGTTTTATTCATAACAACGTCAGTTTACTAAAAATGCATTGTCTTGTTTACAAAACTTGACAAAAAATATTTCTTGCAGTTTGACGTCCTCATGTTAGACTCAAAATGATGAATAACTAAACCAGTGCATAAGTATTAAAAATTTCCTGTAACGCTTCCCCACGTACGAGCAATAAATTTGTGGCACCCTTCCCAAAGCTTTAATAAAAAATAAAATCGAACTCGCGCATGGAACCCTAACCATCTCGGTGACTTGGGCTAACGCCCGTTCCCATTAAAATGATAAAACGGCATGTGTAAATACCCACCAGCCTTTAGAAGTTAATTTTATCCTGTCAGACGCGTGGGATCGGCGGTTTGCTGAGGGAAACGCGAGATTGTATTACACGTTTTTAACTGCGTACCGCTGATTAAAGCCCGCAACCGAGCGAGATTTTAAAAACATTGTTTTTCCCAACGGGCTCGCTTACATCTCCCGTTGCGACACACTTTCGTCCCGTTTAATCGACGTAATTGGGCTTTTCTTGTTTGCCGTCGGGACCCATCCGACGTTCGAAGTTTTGGACTTTTAATCGGATTGGTGCCTGCTTCGATACCTTGACTAACAGTGAGTTTGACTTTGAACGACTTGTTTAATCGAAGCTGCTCGACGGAGAGACTGGGTCACGATGCTTGTGCAATATTTATGTTTGAGATTGAAGTGCGGACAATGAAAAATTACTTTTCAGTGTAGCAAGATATATTAATTATTTCTGTTGTATGTATGTCGCTTATTCAGTAATTTTCAATGCAGGTGATTGTTTATTAGTGGACTGCTACACGAATTTTGTATTTAAATATACTGAGAAGAATGTTAAATTCTTGCAAAAAATATAATTACTATTGTATA
The DNA here is from genome assembly GCA_025024175.1 of Rhyzopertha dominica. Lineage (NCBI taxonomy): Eukaryota > Metazoa > Arthropoda > Insecta > Coleoptera > Bostrichidae > Rhyzopertha > Rhyzopertha dominica. The sequence goes on from QCXZ01000138.1 coordinate 38,375,847, forward strand.
TCTGTATAAATATGAGACCTGCCAATCATACTGTTATGAGTATAATACTAGCATAATTAACATGATAACTGCAACCCGTTTAAGTTATTTTCTTAAAAAAAGCATTCTAACTGAAGCAATAGTATTGTTATTCTGAAACGTCTATACGGTCTAATAATAATTAGAATGAAAATTTGACACAAGTTTATGAGAGTAATTGCAATTAACACATACATAGTTTCTAACTGCAGAAAAATAAATGATTTCACTCAGCAAACTAGTATACCGATCACTGTATATTGGGAAGATGCTTACAGTAAGTAATAGGAGAAAGCAAAAGCTTTTACTTCCAGCAAAACGGCATGTAATTCATTAGGATACTGTACTATACCACATAATACATAATACCACGATAATATCAGGATTCTAATAAGTAGGTAACTAATAAGTACACAAAATGATGTTATCGTCACATTCTATTTAGAAAAATAAAAAAGATGAAGATTAGCAAAACTTTTTAACTACACAAACAATAACATTAAATCTGCAGAAGTCCCCAATATTCCAGGTTATCCGTTATCCGTGGGTTCGACTTTGAATTTACTCTACTCTACTATTTCTTTAATAACATTAGTTTCATAAAAAAATTAGAAAATAATTTCTTCAATAAGAAGTTGTTACAACAAACAATAATCGACCCAACCTAAAGGTAACGAAAATTTCGATCACAAAAAAATAAAGAAGACATAAATTCTTATAAACGCTAGCTAACACAAATGCTTTCTCAATTTCTGCGTCATCTGCAAAATAATAAAGGTGTGAATTATTGTTACATACATTAAATAGAGTGATGAACTACATATAACATTTTTAAAATATCATAAAATTTTATTTCTGTCTTAAAATACAGGTTCGCCATCCGAATCTCCCCGCAGTCATATTTTCTTTATTTTGTTAGGTGAAACGTCTTTAAACTTAAAGAAAAATGGCAGAGTGGATGTCCAAAAAAATTTGCAGATGATGGTATTTCACAAATACGGTGATTTTTAGTAAATATTTTTATTTTCAATGGACTCAATTAGTATTGAAACAAACGCATCCGAAGACCTTATACTTAGGTATCGCTGCCATCCCTATGTTGTGATATGAAGGTTGATTCGTGCCTCTTTAAATAAGCCTAAATGTTGTCGATCTTGCTGTAATTTTCCAAAACAATTTGGGAACTTTGCTGGAGTTTAGAACAAGGAAACAGATTTTCTTATCGACCTTTATTTGTTTGCTGGCTTTCATTCAAATCGTAAACATTTACTACACATTTCCACTGTAGTTGTCGATGCGCTGATCACATATCACATCATAATTCAGCGAAAAAAACATTAATAGTGCACCAAACATGCCTAGAAATCATTTCTTTGTATGGGATGTACCCATAAACCTTTTATTTCTGGAAGAGATATTATATAATCGAAAGGGCATTTTATTGTATTCATAATGCCCGTCAGTGGTGAAAAATGCCGTCTATATCTATCGACGAGATTGCTTGCGTTTCGCGTTTATAGAATTGAAATCGGACAATCCCTTATCCTTATTCGTATACTACTTTCTCTTTCCCACCTCCTCTAACGTTTGAATGTCTCAAGCTAGACGGTTCTGATCAAATCCGTCAAAGATCGCTTTTAAAAGACATTCCTTTAAAAGGTGATATTTTTCTCAAAGCTAAAGATGGCGCCACAATCGCTAAAGTCGAAAATGTTAAATAGATAGATTAATATTTTGAAAGCCTTTTTCGTAGTCCACATAATATACAGGGTGTCCACCTAGTGAATTCTGCTATGTTAGAGCAGATATCCAAGAATACTTTAACTAACACCAAAAAAGCCGCACTGTTTGATACTTTTAAAATTATACAGAATGTTCACAGCTAAATGTTGAATTTGGAAATAAAGAAACAGGCACAACATCCGTATCTTAAATAGAATTACCTATTTTTGCATCCTAATTGTTTACAGATTTTATCTCTAATGGTTTTGAAGATATAATAAATTTTCTATTTGCATTGTACTATCTAGCCGCCTATGCCTTATAAGCGCAAGAAACACGGCGGTGCTTTTTTATTTTACAATCAAACTGTATTTAGTTGTTTTCGTAAACAAGCTACTACATCCATTTCCTTATCTAGTAACCGTGAATTAAAAGTCTTAGATAAACAGAAATACGAATTAGAAACGACATGGATGATCACTGTGCGCTTCCTTCAAGATCATACGTACATACTCCATTTTTGCAATTGTGTCACTAAGGTGTTTTAAGACTGCCTTTGTTTTTATTTCGGTTTTCTTAATGTGTTTATGTAGATAATGAAAGCTACTCTCAAACGAAGTTTAACGTGGTTTTCCTTTCCACCTACAAATTTCTAATGAAAAGGGAATATGGGGTTTTCTTCAGTTTTAAAAAGAAAACTTATTATGTACAAGGAGATCACCTTTTAGCGATCTTAACCATCATTTACTCACAGCTTGTAAATTAATGCGTTCAAAAGTTAACATGAACAGAAGACTTTAAACGCGCGCTGTGTACTACTTAAGAAGGGTCCGTACATTGGTCTGGAAGCCAAAGACATGCCCTGCGGAAATCATCGTACAGACAGGTCAGGTCTTATTTTTTTACTTTTTGTTTATATCTTTGGCTCATTGTAAAAACAAGGGTTTTAGCTGCTGGACCTGCTCAATCGATTTTTAAATAATAGCTTTATTTTAGTTACAAATTTAGTTAAAAAAAGAATAATATGGAGTAAACACTATACTTTGCATGCTCTTTACGAGGATTGATGGCCACGTTATTAATTTTTTATCGGTAGTCGCCGCAGTTGGGTATTTCAATGAAGTAAAAATTACGGAATTCAATATAGTTTCGTTACTAATTATAACATATGGAAATAATTCCCTATGTTTGTTTGTATAATAAATGTATTAAGTACGTGAATATTCAAGGTTGAACTATTTCAAAACGCCCTCCAAAGGATGTGATAACTTAACTGAAAAAGGAAATACGGAACTTGGCAACAGTGTTACTTTGCATTCTTTTGTGGCTGTCAAATCACGGTCGTATCTCGGGCGTCAGACAAGCTGATTGTAAACACACGTGGTTTTGTAAACGTTATCATCTTGTGTCGGTGTTGGATTTGTTGTGTTTGTGTTTGATGATGCTTAATTAACGCAAGAACAACGAACTATAAACAAAAGAAAACAAACACAACACATAAAAAACGCGTTTGCAGATGATGTTACTTGCTCCAATTGTTGTTTATCCCTCTCTTTAACACGGTATAACCAGATTGTTAACTACGGCGTCACAACTGAATTCTTTAATTTTTATTAATTAATATCTCAAGTTATACGCAATATTGAAAAAAAAATAAAAAACAGGTCAATCTTATTTTATAATAAAAAAAACTTGAAATACCCAGTTTATTGTTTATGTAGTTATTAAAGTTACATCAAACCCTGTATTGCGTTAAATGGAATGCCTGCAAATTTGTGTTGTCTTATCACTCCCGCTAACTGCCAAATGTTGCGCGGCATCTAAAAGACTGCGTTGCGTTTAATCCATACGGATAAGCTGGGGCTGAACAACTGAAACTTTCTAATTTGAGTGTACAAATCCAGTGATCTCTGCTTTCTGGCAGTGGGAGAAATAATGCCCTAAGGGGTAGTAGGGACACGTACGAATCCCTCTTAATACTTGATGCATTATTAAATAGTAGAGCATGGTGGATCTTTGAAACATAACTAGAAATATTTCTTTGTACATATATTAAGGTGAGTATATCATCTTGTTTGCCTTTTCCCAAAACAAACAAAAGCGATTCATCTGCTAAGCTATCATTTAGGAAATGGTAGGTTGCTATAATAGTCATCATTATAAGTTTTCAATCTGTTATTTTAAGTTTAGCTACTTATTCGTGAATTTATGCCAGACATCTACTACAATCCAGTTTACTTCTCGCTCGTGTTAACGAATGGTGACAAAGTAGCGAAAGAAGTGGCTGGTTTTCTAGTTTTAGATATACATGTGTCTTCTAAGTGAATGGCTTCTTAAATCGATGGGCATCCTGTTTGGTAAGGGCTTAATAATGGACCCTCCGCAACCTTATTTTCCGTGAATTTCCCTCCTCCCAAAATATTGAGACGTCCTTCCCATTGCCGTACATAATACGGAGCGAAAACAAGGTTATGGCCCGGCGCCAGGTTTCCACATTTAATCAAATCGAAGAAACCATAAAATTACCTGCCCGGACGAAATTCAACCGATTATTTTTGGTGCCGTGTATAACGCGCCGCACAAAGCCGCTCGTATATTCCCAATTTCGCAAGCGACGAGATACGACTCTGAATTATTAAAGCATTTGCGAAGTTATGAAAGAAATTATTTGCGTGGCGCAACGGACTTTGCACAGCCGATAAACAAGATGTCGGTTGGAGCTATCATATTTAGTAAGCAAATGTGTAGATTACTCCATGAGGGCTTTTCTAGCTCTAATTGTTACGGACCGGCGCGGCGCTTCCGGAGCTAACTGGCATTCTAACACAGGAAAAACACATCGCACAACTGCAAAACTGCAGATAACAAACCTGCACGATATTAAAAGACTAGTGTTATTAACAGTGGCGGCTCGTAGCTTCTGCTAAAGGTGACGGGAGAAGGGGGGAGTAGGTTACCACAAAACCCAGAAGGTTCTACTCCCTATGTGTGAACCAACAAAAGAAAACTGCCTCTCTAGTACTTCCGCATATCCATTTGTAGGTAGTATACCAAGTCGCGGGAAAAGATTTGGCATAGGACTCTTAAGAATATCGTGAACAGGATACAATTCAACAAATTGCAGAATACGGAAAAATTAAAATGTTAAAAAGGGACCTGTAGTCTGATATAACAGTTGTAATCGGTTTTTTACTCTAACCTATAACCTTTTACCTGATGTTCACCCGCCACTTATAGTTGCTACCTGTTTCTGTAGTATCTGAGCTACCTGCTGCTCCCATTGAATAGGTATACTTCTTGGATAGTGGCTAATGGCTGATAACAAATCACGATACACAACACAATGCACATCGGTTTAATAACAAGGGAACACAGATCGTAACTAAAGATTTCGTCGCCTCAGTTGGGTACGTAAGTCGCCCATCGAATTCTGTTCTGCTCAGTGCACGTGTATCGAACGTAGCGAAGCGTATGCGAGAATGAGGCGAACAAAAGTTCGCCTCACTTCTGCAGGATGAAACATAGAAATAGCAGGTAACGGCTGGACCTTTCCAAAAATTTTAAAATTAAAGAAAAAGTTCATTTTAAAGTTTAGTTCTTAAGATCTTAGTTTGTTTAGGAAATACCTACTGTGAGACGACACTAAACTCGCTTCACCTGACGAGCCGCCACTGGGTATTAAAAATAACAACGTAATTAGCAGTACAATTAGACTTTTCGTACCCAGTGGCACCACCACAGAAGGTAATGTTAACAAACAAGCATTCCTTGTAGTAATATGTCCAAAAATGTAGTTTTGAAACGCGATGAACAAGTGAATATAGCCTTTTTTGATGTAATTACTTAAAAAATTAGCATTACTTTAAAACTGAGAGTTCCTGCGTAAGCAGCCTATTGCGGTTACATTAATCGTGTGTCGGGATTAATATAGGTTATAATTAAACCCGACAGTTTCAAAATCGAATTAGCACTAAAACATTGTAAAATAGATGCAAAACGCTCAGTGTGATCCTCTGATATGAAATAAGGTTCAATAGTCCTAAAAACGAGAGCTCATATGTGTTTGTGTTTTATTTTAAATGCTTGATTTTCAGATAACCATTACTTGATAAATACGTAACTATGTAATTCATAGCTGTGGTACCACTGTATAATTAGTTATATATACTGCTTTTTGTAGTTATTTTTTGTATCCCAACTGACAGGGTTTAACGGTAAATTAAAAAATGCTAAAATACTGGATTGATGGTAACATTTGCCGCCACCTTAGTGGTATTTAACAAAGCAAATGAAGCACATACTGTATTTGTTTTGTTTGATTCCAGAAATGCAATTTGTTTGCTCTTTCCACAACAAACGCCGATAGCAAGAAAATTTCTCGTTTTGAAACAACATTGCTATAATGGTCCAAAATTACTAGTTTTGCTTAATCAAATGGTAGCGTAAGCATCTACTTTGAAAGTCTGTTGTAGAAAAACGGTTATTGTTTAGAGCATGAATAGGATAAATGTATAAGCGTACAAAATGACACGACAAAACATATTTCAAAGAGTGTATTATACATGGTGTCCCAAAATTACCATGCAACAATTTAACCACGGATTCTAAAATTGTTTTTTTCTATTAGTTTTCTAGATCCAGGGTGTCAATGGGTCATAAAGCCAACAACTGTTTTATTCTACTTTTTTGGAAAAAACTTGGCATGGAATGTTATGTTTGTAGGCTGCATGAGTGACTTCAAATTAAAGATTGTAGTTTAGACATCACTATTAGTTAACCTAAATCACTTTTCTTGTATTTTCACATATCTAAAGTGTACCGCTTCGTCAGCAAATGAGAACAAAGATTTGTACTGCCATAAAAGAAGCATAAATAATATAGTCATCAAGTAGGCATAGGGCGTCATGAAGCAAATGCTTGTTTACTTCGTTATCTGTCACCTAGAAAAGAGTTCCTTTGCTGTTCGTTTATCCTTTGAAGTATTTCTGTATCGTAATATCGTGACAGTCCCTATTACATGCTTTGGAAACTTTACTTTTAACTTTGAAAATCATGAATAGTTTTAAAAACACCGAGCTAGCTGACGTACACCTCATTTAGGGATTGTGTAATAGAAGAGCGTTAACTGCTCAAAGGGAATATCAACGCAGATATCCAAATATAAGGCAGCCAAAAAGACCAATACGTTCCGTAGTACATAGGAGACAGGGTATTTTAAAAGATTGTATGGTCAAGGAAGACCACAAACAATCCTAAATTTGGAAAATACCTTAAATCATTTTTATAGTTTTACGCTATCATGTTAAAATTAATAGGTAGCAACTTTAAAAGAGGAATAATCTTATTTTTCATATACGATTTTCTGGCAGTCTGTACTCTTTTGTTAGAGAAAGAGCTTTTAATAGACGCAAACAAAAAGTCATCAACTTGCAAGGCACAGAGATAAAACTGCAATTTATGTAATGGATAAACTAAAAACCATCCTCTACAGGTATTCAGCCACGCTTGTTCCAATTTCAATCTGGCTTCCGGCCGCAAGCTTCTCGCAGAGCAACCACATTGCAATATATCAAGACCGATGCAGTCTCACTGCTAGACGCGACATATTTCCTCGGATCCGAACGAATGCGAAAATTGATTCAGTCGGTCGGGAATGCGGTTATTGGTCGCGTAGGAAATGTATGTGAACGGATCTCTACTTAGTCTGAAAATTGCGAAATGAAATACCGGGCTTCTGCCAACTAGATGCGAATGTGAACGGCGACAGCTTAGCATGCTTCGTGTGCTTTTATACCGCTTCGTTCCGAGAGAATTTTTAATAAAAAGGAAACCTAAATGTTTGCCTCACCACCAGTTTTTAGAATAAGTTACGTGGACGCATGCTTGTCACAAACATAATGTCAAGGTCAATATTCGTTCATCATTATATAATCAAAATACTTTATTAATAAGGCACAACAAAATCTCAATGGAACACAATTATTTATTTAATTCTTATAGCTGAAGATTCAATTTGAATAAAATTATTCGATTTAAATGTTTGACCTTCATTACAGTCGATTTTTCACTTATACATATTTGTAGTCGATTTATAAGCTTCACTATTTTGCAGCAATATCATTTCCAATGATTAATCTGGGTATTTTCAAAATATCCTAATGCAACCGTGTGATGAATGTGTGTTTCCGAAAGTATTTTAACAACTTTGTTGTTCCATTGTTTTACGATCGTAGAAAAAGAGATAACACAACAACTTTATAGAACTAAAGAAAAAAGTTTGAAAAGGTTTAATGTTAGCATCGTCAATAACAAATCAGCTATATACAAGGCTTCCAGCCGCATGCATAAAGCAAAACTAGATCTAATTAAAAAAATAAAATTTTTGGTTTGCTTTTTATTAAAAAGACAAGCAAAGGAATTTTAAGCACAAAATCTATATGATTTTATTTGTGGGGAAAACTGGATTCGCACTCTGTAACCATACTATCTTAACATAATATCTAAATTTTGCATAAATTTCTTTAACAATGAAATTGTCCTAAAAAGTAAACTGGAATAATCATTAGCTGTGTATGACGTGAATGGCTAATAGCATCTCACAAGAAATAACTGTTTTCATCATCTTATTTTATTTTCCAAGGTTTTTGTTATGTTGAAAGCAGCATCACATACCTACGTCACCGGGAAGGTTTGAACCAGACCTTTAGCCCACATTTCAATGAGCAGGGCGGCTAATTTGGTATGGTAATCTAATTGTTTGCAAGGAATAATTGCGTATGTAAGACAAAATTGATCAAGAAGGTATAGAGATGTTAATGATTGTAAGAAGTACATCATTGGGTTTGCAGGCCAATATATTTCTGAAATAGTATTATAGTCTTTGATCGGGAATCGAACCAGGGACCATTTGGATAGCTAGTTAAATGTTCTGACACTGAACTTCCAAAGCCCTATTCAAATTGCACTTCTTATAAACACTATTAATTCGTACAGGTATGAAACAATAATTTTGATTATTATAGAGATGTTCTTGTTGCTTACAAAGTACCTTAGAAAGTACTTTACTAATGGTGCGTTACTCTGGGACACTCCTCAGACTTTATTAATGTTATTAGGAGCTTTCGGTAGTATAGTATCCAGGTGCGGATCCAGAGTAGGATTTTGGGAGGGGAACTACATAATTTTGTACTTTATTTAAGAAATGTGTAAATGTAAACCATAGATTTATTTTTGATACATATTTCAACATGTATTTCATAGTATCAAATCTACCACTATCTCTTTTGTTGAGAACGCGCCCACGCAGAAATACGCTTATTTTCAAATGAATTCTTATAGGGCAAATGAAATTAATTAGCAACTCAAAGTCCTTTTCTTCGCAGAGCGTCATTTATGATGGAAATGCGGTAACTTATATATTAAAACATTCGATAATTTTATTGTTAAATGTTCATTTGTTGATTTTTACGATTTTCGGTGTCTCATTGGAAAAATGTATAACGTACAACTTTGGGGGGGGGACTCTTCCGCAGTTCCCCCCCCCCCCCCCCCCCCCCCCCGTGGATCCGCCCCTGATAGTATCATAGCTTTATCTATCTACTACTCTAAACTATGACCACGAATCTGTACGCAGACTAATAAATTAATAACCTCATTTGCTTACAATCATCACAGAAGCAAATGAATTGCCCTTTGCTATACTATAATGGCATCACATCAACTTAGCTATAATAATAAAGCCATTCAAAGCGTCAAACGCTGGTGCCTACTTCCCGTATAGACGTAAAACTGGTATAAATATAAATGTTTTACTGTTATTTGAAATTTAATGCGACTATTTATGAAACGACCGTATAAAACTAATTTTAAAGTAAGATGGGTAGGCAGCGGCGACAGCTCCAAGCAAATCGTGCAAATTTAAAATGAGAACAATGTATAATGACGCAAGCTGTGCGTGTTTGTTTTGACGCTGATTTACACGAGCGGTGTAAAGGGACAATATGGAAAGCCCACATGTAATTCGTGCATTGTTGTTGTTTGAAGAGAAAAACGAACGGAAAGCTCTGCTAAAGCTCGGAACGTTCACTGACAGCTAAATAAGTCAGAGTAACGAAGCGTTGGGTATGAATAATGTCAAAGTTGCGCTTGCAATGCATTATCCTGTTGTGTCATATAATGTGACAGTTCTGCTTCGAATGGAAATTGCCTTTAATGGGAAGGTTTTATCGAGGATAACTTTGTGTTCGTATTTTTCCACGTTTCAACAAATGTAGAGAAGTAAAGCACATATTTCATTTTCTGGAAAACCTGAGCCATTCTGCCTAGCAAGAACACATAAGTGTTTATCTTTATAATTTTTTATAAGCTTTATAATTTTGTTACATACAGTTACAGGATTATGTTAGGATGTATAAACGTAATATGTTATGTGTATGTATAGTGATACTAAGCTATTGTAGTTTGGATTAGCTAGAAGTATTGTGGAGTATAATTCTGCATTTGGGCACCGATTTATAAACGTGGTACAAGCCGTCTAGAAAGAATACAGTCCATATTTGTTTAGGCTTTGATATGGAAGCTAAGCTTTTCATATCAAAGTGTTAATCATCAGGTTCGACATGCGGTTGTTAGTTTAAAAAGTCCGGTGACAAGTTGAAGAAATATAAGCTTCACTTTCTTTTCAGACTAAATCAATTCAGATATTAATTTCTTGAAAATCCACACTGGAAAATGGAAGATCAGAGGTAGTTTTCACAAAACGTTTACATTTCGGCTGAAGTAAATAACCGTGTATTAGGGAGTTTGCGAATACCGGTGTGGGGAATACCGTAAACGATAACGTCACCTGGAGCAGCTTAGCGCATGCGCAAAATTTTACCGTAATGTTTAGCGTTACGGGAATACGCTATTTGTCGTGATATACCGTGTGTTGAAGCAACAGGCAAAAAAAATTACTTTGGGTGCTTTGAAAGACCATGTGGATTTTTTTTATTTAGTTTTTGCGATGTAACTCTGTATATGATGCTGCAATACGTGACACTCTACTGCCATTTGATGTTTGGATGTGTAGACATTCTTCTTTGTTTAATACATCCAAATTTAATCGCCTTTATATTTCTTTTCTCACCGTGGGTCTGCTTTTTTGCAAATGCCCATGTGTGAAAGCATCTTCCACACCATTTTCATTGAATTCGCCAAATGCAACTGCATCAATAACTGCTTCCATATTATAGTTTATGGTGGTTACGTTATACGTCAAGTGACGTCGTTCGCAAGCTGTAAACTACCCATTCTGTCAATTTGAAATACCGTATCTCAGTCATGTGATTTTAGCGTTTACGGTATTAAAATCCACGGTAACCGCAAACTTCCTATTGACTCCATCTTTATTTGCAGGCACCTTGACACGTGAAAAACACCTTGAAATTTTAATAGATATTAATGAAGGTTTAAGCGTAGTATTATTTATTATCCAACTATCCAACAGATTTGTCATAGTTGGAACGGCCTCCTGATCTCACCTCTTGACTTAAAAAGCAGAGTCTATCTAATTAGACCGGATACCTTCGAGGAACTAGAACAATTCCATTTTATACTCTTTATTGTAAAGTTCTCCCTGAATTTGGATAGAATATTTAAAAAATGCTTGAAGCTCACTTAAAACATTTACTTTATTTCCCTTGTCTGTTTAATTATGTTATTTGTACAGAACATTAATTCTTTGCATTTATTGTAGTCGTTGTTTGCTGATAATTTAAATAAATAATCTTCATTCTTCGAAGCGAAATATTCTCGCAATGCTAGATGCGAAGTGGAAGTGTATTAAATTAAAACACTAAGCTGCTTTATCCACCGCATTATGTTTACTTTCAAGTACAATTTTTTTTATTTATAACAGTGTATCTCGATTTTTTCTCGGGGTTTGCTTAGAAAAGCCGTTGGAAAAAATGGATTACTTTATAAAAAGTGAACATGAGCAATAAATTTCAGTTTAAAGAACTAAGATTGACGTATTGAAGATTTTCCAGTATCATAGTGTTTCTTACATAGTGCGAAATTTTAGGCACAAATGTTATTCGCATCGTTCTAATGTTGTTTGCGAATGAAATAGTTTGTAATCCATGTATAAGCTTTTCTGTAAATAATTCGTATAATAAGTTGTCCCGATCATTCGGACAACCAGCATAATGATTCAATATTTGCGCAAGCGAAACGAGTTCTATCCACGATCGGTTAATTAACTAGGATCAATCTATTTACGTAAGTTAATCTGCCGTGGACGTTTGCTGAAAACAAACAATGGATTTTTAGTTGAAAGGCGGCATTAAACGAGAAAATGTGAAAAAGGTAATGCTTTAACGAACAGCTCAAATTGCTCCAGTATTTTCGTTTAGTTAGTGTATTTCGTATAGAATTTGTACTAAGTATAATTTGTAGTATATCTAATTATGGTTCTTTTTGTTTCAGGTATGTAAGCTTGATCTTCTACATGCAGTTGATGTGGTAAGACTCGTCCCATCAGAAATCCAGGGTGCACGAATTTCTCCGAAAAGTTCCCAATATAGATGCAAAATCTGAAGAGGAAAGGCTTATTATAAATTCATGGTTCGAATTTGATTAAAATCTTGCTCACCGACGCCGTTACCGACCGAATTAACAGACTCGTTAATTATTTTACCGCTAGGCCGCTATTCGTTGAAAGCGAAATGAAGCTTTAGTAGCGATTGAAAACGCATTTACGTCGCATTGTTGAAATGCTAAAACAAAAAATGTCTGCGATGGCGAAAGCACGAAACTGATATCATGAACAATTATTACCACTCATAGCATTATTTTTGTCAGTGCATGACTACTGTTTTAGGCAGTTAATACCATTCAAAACCACTGCGTGTCAAGCTGTATATTATTTGTAGTTTAAGCTTTATTGCATCTCTAGGAACCTACATGATTTAAATGTGCTGCAAAGGTAAAATTGTCCCACTGATCTCAACTTTTAACGGATAACAACTAGTATCTGGAAATGTATGATAGTGAAAAAGCAATTTGAGGAGGCTGAAACCTCAAGCTTTGTGGATGCAAAATTTCATCTCAGAACTGCTTTCTGCTTTTTTTGTTTCCTAAAAATTTATAAATAAGTTGGCTGAAATTGGAAACTTAAACTTGTGTCTGTTTCATACATCGGTGAACACCAGACAAATAAAACGCGGTATCTTTGATTACACATCACGTTACACATGTATAAAAAACTATGTCGAACAAAATTAACGAGAAACGCTTAATTTTTAATACATGATAGTTGATGTCTTCACGGTATACCAAAGGAGACCCTATTTTTATGCAATAAACATTAGGACGTAAATAAACTTAAATCAAATAAAAAATATTGAAAAAGAGACAGTTTATTTTTAAAGTATTCATTTTAACTATACAATGTAAGCTACAATACTACAATAACTTAATAACCCTTAGGTTGCTTTTGTCCGTTTGACTTTCGCTTGATGCCTCTCAGTTAGACTTATACATCCCTGTTTCGAGATGTTTCTAGAAGATTTCAACGCATCTGCGTAAAATTCTAGATTCCTCCCGGATGGTCTGATACTCCCACGTCATATATCCGTCAACTAGGTTATTACCTACTACCCACTACATAGAGGTCTGCGTAGTGTATATAATCGTAAAAGGTATTGCATGTCTGGAGCGCTGGTAGATAGATGGCACTATCACCATCTGCTAATTTGCAACAATGTATAATACCTGAATGTACTATGAAAGATGGAAATATTTACAACTTTTCGGTAAAGTAATGTGCGTTCATTTTGAAACCGTCTCCAATAATAGATATGTGAGGTGTAACAACATTTTGTTCTGCAAATACACTGTATTGCTTCGTCGTCACTATGATGCGTGGATTTTAGGTTAGTGTCAGCTCGTGCCATTTCAAATTAGGGCATCCGACACCTGACGATCACAATAAAACTATCTAAAAGAACTTAGTATATTGCGCCTGAATAATGATGTAATGAGATGTTATGAGGGAAGCAGGCATAGATTTAAATTAAGAACCGCTGCAAATTGAATCATTACTTCCACATCCAATTGTCAAAATTATATTTACGTTTTTATTTCTTATACTATACGAATAGTAATCAGGTTTTGAACATTTTTTCTAAGACAGTCCTCGTGATATTAGCAAAAATATATAAATTTTAAAATCGTTTCTTTTCCAAATAACTCGTGTGCTTTCTGATCAGAAATTTGATTTTCTATATAATACCAAAATATAAAAAAATCGTAAGAGCAGGGTCCAAAATAGGTTTTTTGGAAATATTTCGAAATGTGAAAATTTTGAATAAATTTTCTATGACACTTTTTGTGAGAAATTTTATTTTTTTATTTTTTGCTAATATCTTCTAAACAGTTTGCTGCACCGAAAATTTATAAGAACGAATAATACTCCCGGTTATACTACTAATCACATACTAAAACGAAAAAAAATATAAAAATTTGCAAGAAGGGTAGTAACCCTCCAATTTCGCCCCCTTACCGATACCCTTTACCCCATAAACAATAGGTCGCTTTGAGTAATTGAGATTTATACGTTTGCCAAATTTCAAATTCATATATTAAGTCTTTCGAAAGTTATCGTGTCCACAAACAATACCACAGACACAGAAAGAAACATACAGACAAGAAATTTTTTTTGCTCAAATTTTGTTTTTTTGCGTTTTTGAGCATTTTAAAGCGAATGAGCAAATAAAAATTTTTGAAATTTTTTTCGCGATACAATACTTCCCATCCGTTGGATGTGGAAGTAAAAGTAACTCGCTGCGGTCGGGACTCGAACTCGAATTTCCTTTTTCATAATAATGTTTCGACGGTATATTTTCCGCCTTTATCAAATCTATATTTGTGTTGAGGTTTTTGTTGGAAACATTACCAACTATMACGAGGAAAATATGTATGCAAATATTACTAGTAACGGTGTATTTGAATTTCCATCGATGATAAGCTTTTTCATAGCAAATTTGAGCGTCATAATCGGTTATCAATACACATGGAGGGTACACCAAGTGATCATCTTTTTTTAATAATTCCATAATGCTGGAAAGAATGCAAAACTGCTTTATCCAAAGGTTTTTTCCTGAAATTTGGAGTACTACGACTCAAAATTATTTTCAGAAATGACCGCTATACCAAATATACCAAAAATAAACACTTTGTTTCTTTACAAGAAATACGCTGCTTTTATTATACTTATTGTATACAAGTTACACGAGATTTTATGAAAAGAATACGATTACAATACCTGCCTAAAATCAAAATAACTAACTAAACTATGGATCTTCCGTTAATATAGAATTATAAAATTTATATCATTATAGGTAACAATATTAAATTTCAGACTTAAAAGAAATTTTTATTAGAACGTTATCAATTCTAAAGCATTTTAACGCAAATATATTAATAATTGTTGCAAATGGAATTTGGTTGGTTGATTGAATCGGTATACGGTATACATTTCTGCCGTTCCCAGATATACCTAGGGCCGGATGCATCTACGCTAGGCTACAAATGTCACGTACTTGTTACTAGTGGATTTTCACTTAGCGCACGCTATTGGAAGCTGCTGATTAGAACCAGGGGCTTTTCAAAGTACACCCAACTAATGGTTGCATTCTTCAGATGCTTCTGTGTTTGACAAGGCTTTTTTCGGCTGCATAGTCTTTTTCCACAAATGGGCTGTTGTCTGGAATTATATTACACATTGTATTCTTATCGTTCGTAATTTCTGCCCACTTTTCTTCGATTACACTTACTTTTGCTATGATTCTTTCCACGGTTGCTCTCCACGATCTTCCTACTTTGAGCTTTTTGTCGTTCATATCCTACCTACATCGTCTTCTATTTCTTTTGGTTATTCTGGTTACTTCTCAGTTTCTTTAACATAATTGGTCAGCATTTGTACGATATTTTTTGCCGTTGTAGAAATATTTTCATACAAAATTTTATTGCTGAAATCGTAACATGGCTGTATCCTTACGATTAGGAAATGACATTTGGAGCATTAAGCAAGCAATACTAGCATATTTAYAAATTCCGTTTTTGGTCCATTTCTCAAAAACAGACATGAATGTTTCTGGATATAAACTGTACAAGTAAAGAATTAGTGCTGAAAAAATAAATTTTTAAAGAAATAAACCAAAATGACGAAAACCGTTATTTAAACATTTGTTACACTTTTATGAAAGATTTCTGAACCACCTTCGTAGACTTGAATATGGTGCGTTACCTGGTGTTATGAAGGAAGCAGCAGACTACAGGGTGGAGAAGATGTGTGTTTTTTCCTTTTTTAAGGGCTACAGGCTCCTAAACTAATTCTGGTAATCTGCACCAGGTCTGCCTATGTGACAGATACCCTAAACCTTACATAGTATAGATAGATTCACTAGATCTCAATACAAGTTTATGTTAATAACAGAATTTGCAATTAAATTTAAATGAAATTATATTAAACAGATTACTTGCGATCTAGAAAAACTATAGTTCGATATTAATAGTCCTAAACGTAATTAACTTAGATATCTAAAAGAACTATTTACAATACTATGTGTGTTATTACTTCGTAACAGTATTATTTAAAGTAAAAGAAACTTAAGAACGGTACGACTCCTTCCTTGGTGTTCCAAGATCTTATTATTCTGGCTATGCGTCTTTCGACACTGGCATCTTAGACCGTACTTCATTTAATTTAAACTAAACTTCAAATCTTTAAATCCATACGGTAATAATCATAACGCCAAAACGAAACTCCACAAAATTAAACAACTCAAAATAGAAAAGCAGTCCAAAATATAAAAACCTCCAAGTGAGGGTTTAACTTTGATTATAGCAACGGTGTTCTATTCCAGGGTGGTGTTTGGTGTGACAGATACTAATTACAAACCAAAATGCTACGTCATCAATAGTCAGTTTACTATTTATCCCTTTCGGAGTGTATCAAATATTTATATTTCTTAAGTGAAACTGACAACCGTCTTTGATTAATTAATCTTCAAATTACTCTATCAATAGAATTGTTTGCAACAAGATCCTAGTTAAAGAAAAACATACAAACATCTAGCCAACCTTTTGATAAATAACATGAACGGCAACATACAACCACAACATCTAGTATGTACGACAAGCGATACAACGAATTTCGAGTGATCTAATTTTCCTAAACCTAAACGAACTTAGTCCTGCCTTAAAAACAATAACGTAAACCCGTAACACTACAGATGAATGAGAAAAAGATTAATTAATCAAAGTAATTTTACTTTACTGGGTTCTTCGAAAATGTAGGTCTCTGTACTTCCCGACAGTACTACCATACGTCGCAGTTCGTAAAGCCATCGTTAGGTGAGGCATTATCGCTTTTCATCAAATGGCTGGACTGTCAGTATAGTATAGGCCTGTGTATTTACAGACAATACAGTCGTAGTGACAAATTAGCTATTTTCCCAAAATGACATGTTTAATATGGGAATAACAGTAAGGCCAACACTAAATCGCTTAATACCTGAACACCAATCACAACACCTTTACACCTCTTTTAGTCCAGTCATTTTAGATCATAACACCTTTACACCTCTTTTAGTCCAGTCATTTTAGGCATTTTAAACCCCAATCTGCGGAAAAATTCTTAGTAAGCTGAATTTTTGTTTACACCTTTATTACAGCGTTGTAATGAAGATGTGAAAATCGACAATGATATCGTGCCGGCTAAAAAAGTTATAAAAGTCAAAAGGTCACAAAAATCAGTTTTTCGTCAATAGAAGTCATTATAAAAATTGTTCGTCGTGAAATTATCTACAAAAAATGCATGTTGCATTTTTCTGTAAAATTAACCATTTTCAGAGTAGAGCGCTGAGAAAGCGACTATATTATGACAATGCACTAATTCCTCACCACCTTCGAGGTAGAATGCAAGGCGCGTTTTTCTGCATGCATTTTTACAATAATAAAAAATTGATTGCTCGATATGGGAGTAATATTGTAATTACCACAAAGAGTAAATCTTTAACAATAATTTGCTTTCTAGATACTGCAACTAATACCTATTTTGACTAATTCATGGTACGCAGAAAAAAAAACAAAATCATTGTGATGAACGTCTTCGAATTGTAGAAGATGCTGCATCAATAATTAAAGAAGCTATTCGTTCCATTACAATGGTTCACGACTCTTATCCACCATCAAATCGAATGTTAGGTAATATGATGAAGCGATCGACTTGAATATAGGAATAAGTCCACTCGACGTTTTGTCAGCATTTGTTAATGATATAGAAACTGAAGATGTCGACAATGAATGATAAAAAAAATATATACTAAAGTTTAATATTTCTGTATTGTTCATTATATTAAAATAAAAAATTATTCACTCTTAAATAAAAAACCTCTTATTAGATATCATTAATTATACCTACGGGGGAAACCATGTAAAAATAAACGCGCCTTGCATTCTGCCTCGAAGGTAGTGAGGAAATAAGTGCATTGTCATAATATAGTCGCTTTCTCAGAGCTCTACTCTGAAAACAGTTAATTTTACAGAAAAATGCAAAAGGCATTTTTTGTAGATAATTTCACGACGAACAATTTTTATAATGACCTCTATTGTCGAAAAACTGAGTTTTTTAGTTGGAACGATATCAATGTCGATTTTTCACATCTTCATTACAACGCTGTAATAAAGGTGTATACAAAAATTCAGCTTACTAAGAATTTTTTTCGCAGATTGGGGTTTAAAATGACCTCTATTGACCTCCGAGCGATAGGTCGCGAGATATTTGCCAAAAAATTATTTTTGCGACCTTTTGACCTTTATAACTGTTTTAGCCGACACGATATAATTGTCGATTTTTCAWATCTTCATGACAACGCTGTAATAAAGGTGTATACAAAAATTTAGCTCACTTGGAATTTTTTGCATATAAAACCTTAAATGACGAATATTTCTTGTGATAGGTAGATATCGTCAAATTAAGCCCTGTATGGAATGCGATGTAAATAATTGGCTTTAATAATTATCGCTGTCAACGCAACCAACGCTAAAACACGCTTTTTGTAATAATAGAAGCTTTTCATTACATTAATAATTGCGGCTCTAAACGATGTTCACTAAACCACAGTCTAGTGGATACGTCCACTAATAGGATATCTAGAAATTAAAGGCTCMCAATTGGAAGTTCAMGTACAATCCCGAACACGTTTGGATTACGGTTTTAATCTACTCGACGTGCACGAACGAAGTAAATGTTTCGGAACAGTACTGCAGAGCGAACTTCTGGTAGGAGTTATAAGAAGATTACGTCAGTCCTACACACCGCTCGTCTGTAAAAATACAAACAAAACAATTTAGACGGTGTATTATACAATGAATTTTGATCGCTACCGGGCGGGAGACTCTAATCAAAGCTATTTAAGAAACCACTTACCAACTGTCTCACAAACCAATGATAAAAGTTATGCCGGTTTATATTAAATCCGTATTACCTATATGAACATGAGAAAAGGATGCAATAAAAGAACATAATAGTGTAACAAATGTGAAAATAGGTTCGTTTTGTTAAAATTATACGGCATACATGCAATTCATTTATAAACCCGTCAGAACGGCCTTCCGCCACTGAAATAGATCGTAAGACTAATAATAACATTTACCGATCAATCTCTGGTGTCAAACAGAGCGTTCGTCTGATTGAAACATAACCAATTTAAAGGTCATGGTTGTTGAACCAATTGTAGCCACTTATGTGTGGGTATGTACCTCTTTTCCACTTAATGTAACTGTGGAGTTTATTCAACACACGTTTGATAAATTAATTGACACTGAATTGCGTAACGTTGAGTTTCATTCACTCACATACGTCAGACATATTTTACAAATTCCGCGGTCCTTTAACTTATAATGAAGTAAAAACCTTTGCCATTCTGAAGATAATGATGTACATTTACTTGGTTGTAATGCGAAAAGCTTGCGAGTTAATATTCTACAGAAGTTGTACATAATCAGTGTTGGATTGTGAAATATGTTTGTGTTAATTGCAGCAACAAGTATTAACTATGGATGATTCATTATGACAAAGCACAAAAATAATGCAAAACCTTGTAGATGTAGTAAAAATCAACACGTGTTATTCATGCCATGAAGAAACACAAGCGATATATATTATAAATTTAATATTGCTAAAAACCAATCACCTGCTCATACCGGATTTTCTGTAGGTTCTTGTTTGAAGACTTTGCAAATGTGCATAGAATTTGTGCATTCGTTTCATCAATTAAATGATTAGGTCGCATTATTGAGATGAAAGAGGCGGGTTTCAATTTTAGAAAACGGGACCGAAGACTGGTTGCAATATAGAATAATGTAATAAATATTCTGCAGGAGCAGGAGCCTCAACTACTATTAATTGTCAAGAATTAAGTCATTGGAATGTTACATCAAGGAACGTAACATGTGAAGGTATATTTTAACTGATCGTCATGTACAAAGCTAACACTATAATATTATGAAGCCAAAAGTAAGAGATAAGAATACGCGAAATATTTTCGTATAGGTCTATAAACCTTTGCTTAAAGCAACAAACCACCATTAGAAGTATCTTATGTTTCTATTAATAAAGTGCTATTTGATGCATTTAATTCCAGTTGTCCAGTGCCGGAGGAAATGCTACATTTTATATATAGAGCTGCAGAATATTCAACGGGTACTAGCAAGAACATGGACTTAAAAGAGCAGATCAGCAGATATTGAACTTATCTGCCTTGAGATTTCAACTTCACTATTGTGAAGTGTAACTAAATCATAAATTGTTTAAGAACAGGTTAGGTTAAGTCAGGTCATCAAGCTGGATGTAAATGAACCATGGAGTTCTCCAAAGATCGGTATTGGGCTCTGTTGTCGATATTTAGGGTGTCCCATTTTCGTTGTAATTTGGAGGATACCTCGGTAACTTAATACTAGAGAGTTGCGGTTACGCCTTACTGTCTTACTTTTTTGTTGTGAGTTGAACTCTATACCATCGCCATTGTTATACGCTATAGCAAACTTTTGAATAACCTAACATTTCTTTAATTCTAGTTATTTTATATCTAGTGGCGTATTCAGAATTTTTTTAGACAGTTACGTTTTTAGAGATATATGTCATAAACTTGCATTTTTCAATGGAAACCGTAGTTGGCTTTGTTAGCTCGAAAAGACATGTTTTTTCTAATTAAGAAAATACATACCTACATTGTTAGGTTTGTTTTCAATACATCTGCTATTATTCCATGTTTTTTATAATTCAATCAAATTTTATGTTGTTCTGCCAAATGGATGCAAATTATTATTTAAAAATGTATATTGCACTGTGTTTTCCTTAAAAAAAAATCAGTAAGGCAATATATAAAATAAACCTAACAATGTATATATACAGCCACAGCCACTTATGGTTCCTTAAAAAAATGCGTGTTTATATCTAAAGAAAATAACCGTCCAAAAAATTTTGGAGTACGCCACTGGATTCAAAATAAAAACATTTGTCAAAACATATTTACAGCATTTTTGTTCTAGATTTTTAAGCGAGATATACAGGGCTGAAGGAATATCAGGAAATTTAAAAGTTGGCTACAGCTTCAAAACAGAACGAAATAAAAATGGTGATTGTACAGATTGTACATCGAAACCGCGACCCTATACTATTAATGTACATTAGCGGCAAACCACTATATACCAGTATCAATGATTTTGCCTTTTGCAGACTGCATCGTTTGGTATTCAAAGTAAAAAAATTAAACAGAAGATGATGAAATAGATAAAATAAAAGAAGAGCTGTGTGTTGTTTCATTCTAATTAAACGATAAGTGTAGAAACCCTACTAGAATAATTTAGAAAGACTATACACGTATTTCGTCGCCGAAGCTGTCATCTTCAGAAGAAGCTGGGGCAAGTAACTATACTCACCGTATTTTTAGTTAGAACGACAAAACACCACACTACTGGCAATGTTGATCTACATCTGAGTTCATTAAGGTACCTCTATTTCTTTGAATGAAGAAACTTTCAATTGCCTTGAGTTTAGTATTGTTAGAAACTTACTTACGAGCTATATGCTGTTTAAAACTAACTCCTATAGAACGCCGGTCTGCCCAATTTATTTAAGATTTCATCTACTGCATCGTATTTCATAAATGTCTGCTTTGCCTTTTTCACCAACGTTATCCGTTTTCTATAGTATTATTCGCGGTAAAGTCAGTTTGAAACGAAACAATTTCAAAATGTTTTGTAATCCTTTGTTAAGCCTAAAAGTAAACCAGAAAAACATGATTCCGTGAAAAATGCAGTATTTTTCAGATCTACATTATTTGATGCTCAAAATGTTCCCCATTTACTTCGTGGCAGTAATGCAGCCTCGAGCAATTATTTGTAGCATATTTAGAGGTAAGTGATGGCCATTCTATCGCTTCGCGCCTACCAATCCATCTGTCTGGAAATATCACAAAATGGGGCGGTGCACCATCTTGCTAAAACCATATTGTTCAGAAAAATGCACAGAATTTTCACGATTAGGGAACAGGCGAATAAGTTCTAGGATAATGTTTTCGTGCGAGAGTTGTAAATACCTGACAGCATTCAAATTTCCATCGATGAAAAAAGGCCCAATAATGTGCTAACCGATAATACCACACCAGACATTCACTTTCTGAGGGTGTTGTGTGTGGGCTTGTTCCATCCAATGTGGATTTGTGTTCGACCAGTATCTGCAATTATGTCTGTTCACATTACCATTGAGGCAAAAAGTCGCTTCATCAGAAAATATAATCCAATTTAAAATGTTTCTATCTTCATCTATCATGTTTATAGCAGTTTGCAAAATACTATCCTACGATTGAAATCATCTTCGCTCAGTTCTTGTAATAAGTGAATTTTGTATGGTCTTCCCTTTTTTTCAAAATTTTCTGAACACATCTTCTGCTAACATGCTGTTGAGCACGCTGTTTACAGAACACTTGGGATTTCTCTTGCACATCTAAAAGGACATTCAAGCTACTTTCCTCACTCGTAGCAACCTTTTAACGTCCTGGTTTTTGACGTTTAACACCGCCGGTTTCCTCAAAACGTTGGAATGTTTTAATAGCTGTTGATCTGGCAATTGGTTGACGATCTTCATTAATTTCATTGTAGAGTTCAACTACTTCCGAATAACTTCGCCTTCTACCTCCATAACCAATCATCATAAAAATTTCGATGCAATCATGTTCACTTAACTGAATGAAAATTATCACGTCACGAGGAGAATGGAGACAGCTGGAGTTTTTGTTGTTATGCTTTTTATCCCGAAGTTTTTGGAAGATCCAAGTTTGTTATCACATTTATGTCAGATGCAATAAATAGTACAAGTGTGATACATTTTTGAAATCAGGAAAAATATTCTTTTCAATGATGTGCCTCTTAATCCTCCTTCCCATTAAAAAAAATGCAACTTTCGCCCATATCTCGGAAACGAGAGCTGACGCGGGGCTGAAAAAATTCCAGAATATGCATTTTAATTACCCATAGGTCCATGCACAATTTCAGAAAAATCGTTCGAACAGAACCTGAAATATTCTGCTGGTTCCATATTTTGTAGAGACCCTGTATGTACTGATATGTCTGAAGTACACAAACAAGATATTAGGATTACAATACAACAAATAAAGAAGCCTATGCCATTCCATTTCACAAATTTAATTCTTCAAGGAATTAATTAATTTTGACATGAATTTGATAGTGAAACACCGTTTTTAAACGACAAAAAATATTTTAGTCAAATATTAAACAGTTTTTGCTAAGAAATCTGACATACACTATACTAACAAATTTCTGAACTTGTTCAAACGTAAAATGTTCTTGTAATTTGTTTTCTCTTGTGGATTCATAGATGGGGTTTATAAATAAAATTTACATCTATTTCGCTTTGTACTGCCATTTCTGTACGAATATTTGCTTATCACTTGTTGAATGCTTTGTAACATTATCTCCGTCTCCAAATAGCTCTCCTTCTTGCATGTGGATCAATAGCCACTTAAGGTTCCCTACACAACATGTCCGTTTGCTCGACTATATGAAATGTAATTGACTATGGATTTGTCGTCATGTACAATTCAGATTTACGTTCGAAACTTGTGGATCTTTCCGGACCGGCGTCGTCATCGCCTGATTACCGTCATGTTTAATGCAGCAAGGCCGTCGCGATCGACCGGAGAATATGAAACTGATCTAGAGCACGGTTTATTTCTACATCGCCCCGAAAAATATTTACATTCCTGGTCCACGGAAAATTGTGTAAACAGGTAAATCATCAGCGCGGCGGTCCCAAAATATTATCATTCTGCGTACGGTGACGTAACATAAACAATGTCCAATCGGCGGGTAACGTCGGTAAAGAAACACAAAAACAAGTGATGGACMCGGTGATGCGCTTTCCGACTCTATTTTCAGATTGCTTTGACGAATAACAGCGAAACGCTATTAATACTGGCGACTTTTATTAAACTTGTGGGCGAAGCAACCAAGGCTGAAACGTTAACTACCACAATTAATGCAACTGCCAAAATAATAGCATAAATGAATCGGACTATAGTGAAACTCTAGTTTGAACCTAGATTATGTTTCGAATATAAATTGTACAAAATTAAGCACTTGCAATCGATTGTTGATGTCGGCCTAATCTAGTTTCTGAACTGATAGTATGAAATTGCTGCTGTATCCTTGACACGGAAATTTGAGTTATTAGTAATGCGCTGCTTATTTCTTTGCAACAAAACGATATACCAAACGTCACCCACGATTGACGTGATAATATTTGAAATTACGGCATATAGCAATAGCTTCATACCAGCAGAGAGGAAATTTGATGCTGCAATCATAAGTTTGATTAAATTTCAGAAGATGTACCCATAAAACATCTGAAAACAGTAGGTTATTTTTTTTTCAAAAGCGAATTGCTGAAATTGATTTTGCAAATGGCGCTAAATACTGCAATCACGTCAAATTTTGCACAAATTACTAATGGCTTTAATGGCTGCGAATAGAGTCGTAAGTTTATGCAGCGCGGAATATAGTCGGAGAGTGGGAGAGACACATATTAGGAGCCGTAAGAAATATAATTAGCTAAAAATACCTGAACAGTCTTAATACTTAACTAATTTTTATGATTCGTACAGCATATTAAGCAGGAAACTTAATTTTGATCATGACAAAGAAATTATAGCGTTATTTCTAGCGTAACTGTTGAAAATTTCAAAGTAAAGCAAATATTCAATTGATTTTTTTTCTGTTTTTTCGTTTACAGAGTTTCAGTTAATTTTTTGTGCACCAGTTAAACACATTCAGTAAGGTAGAGAGTTAGACGGGAAAGTTAATTAAGTATGTTCAGTTACACTACTTGCATGTAACTCAAAATCATAAAACTATTTTATCTGCATAATTACGTTGATAACCTAGAATATTAATTCTGCAAGAGAAACGGAAAAAAATTAAACGCTTTAGAGGAAAAAATGGATATTTCAAAAGCGTGTAATGAAATATTAACTTAGCAAATTTTTATTTGTTTATGTTATTTGCGAGTATCATCTCTGTCATTATAAACGATTTTTGGTTATTTTAGGACGCCTCTTTATATACACCATACAAACCCAAGGTGTCCAGCAAGATGCGCTACTTGTAGTGTTGTAGTCCGTCTGCTGCAACTGCAGTCAGATGAGTGGGAGGGTTCCAATGTTGTTCTAGAAAAAAGGGGGCGCCACACAATTTTTTTCCTCAAACGACCGACTACTCTTGACGAAAATTGTATATTCAATCAAAAAAGGTAATACACGCGGTTTAAGTATTATAATAGAAATATATGACTTAATATGTACATGAAAGTTTGATGTAAAAATATGAATGTGACAAAGAAACCGTAATGAATAAATAACAAGCCCTTCGACAGAAAAGGCACGCCGACTAATTGCCACGGTCACCGGAATTTGACTATATTTGTTAATATTTGCCAACCGTTTCCTTTAACGAAAGAAGGAATATAAGCGGTGATTTCCAGTAACAACCAGGTTATTTTCAAAGCTCAACAACGTTTACTCGATCGCTATATAGAATCTATATTATCTGTGAATTCCTACAGGATCTCAGTATAGGGTCTCGCTGGTAGCTACCAGTGGTTGGTGAACAAATTCTCCAACGTCGAAGATCGCAAGAACAAAAAGGGTTCTACATCTTACAACCTGGCTGACGAGTCCTTAACGATGAATAACCCAGAGCGGTGATGTGGTCACACAGTGGTTCAATTAAAATCCTAAACCTGTAACAACGAGGCGATAGGATATTGCATGTATAATTTTTAATTTGAATTATACGACAAAAGAAAGCAAAACTAAAGCTAGCGAGCCCGAAAATGGGGCGAGGAGGAATTAACAAAAGTTTGATCGTTCGGATCTTTTATATTTTTGTGGTGGATCTCGTCAAGATAGCGATAGATGGGCGAGGAACTTCCGTTTTCTGTTCCAAAAATTGCCGGCACCGCGCAGGCGCTAGAATTGGAGACATAGGCGTTCCGCATACAAGATGACAAACCCTAACCGTCGAGTGACAGTGATTTCGAGTTCCCAAAACATCACAAAGAATTCAGTAAACAAGTTCGCAGCAAAATAATTCGTTGATTGTCAACATACTTATCAGAAAATGATTCCGCGCAGTTGTATTTGAAGAATCGGGCGTGCCCCTAGAAACGAATCGTTTACATGTAGCCAATTGCACGACGGGTTGCCTATAGCAAAGCGTGAGCGTTCGACGAAAAAGACTTGTTACAATTTAGTCAATAATTCCGAAAATAACACAAATAATTTGTCGTCATCCTAAAAGCGGATAAGCCACACAGCAAGTACATATCAAATAGTTTTGTGTCACGTTTTTACATGGGATTACAGGGATTCTATTAAGCTAAATATTAAAAATCTTTAATTAAAAAAAGAATACTTACTGGTTTTTTAATTTTTGTTTCAAAATATAACACATTTTTCACAATAATATAGTTAGTAAAATTACCTATCTGTTTGACATTTTCCAACTAACATGTATTCAAACTGCAAAATGTTCACCAAATACTCGTAACATTGTAGTTTGTAGTTAAGCCAAGGGAACATTTTAGGAACGTCTTCTGATCTCTGTTATATAATGCATTTAGACGATATGGGCAACCGACCAGTCCGTCGTGACGTCAAACGCAGCGCGAAGGCTTCGGTCGATCTAACGATGGCCCCGAACCAACTCCGGTATGGTGCGGCTTAGACAAAATTTAATACTAAGCAACTATTAACAAACTTCAATGCAAGTTCAAAAAAGCAATAATAAATAGGGTCTTCTAATGTGTTCTTCCTTTGTTGCTACTTACCACTTAGGTCATGCGCACAAAAATTCAATGATAATGTTTGATACTCACGTACCCATCATTTTTAAGGGCGCAAGGGGCAAGTATTTGACGGCAGAAGTAGGCAGAGTTGTAAAAGTTCATTTAAAAGACTAAAAAGAAATTGTTTCAACGAATCTGCAAGCAAACTCACTACGAATTTCTACACTCGATGCAGCATGTTTGCCGCTGCTTACTTAGTAAAAGCTGGCAGTTGAGCAAAACATTATCATACATTTTTTTTATGAAAGTCACACAGCAAATCGGATTTCAGACGAAATTCTTAATAATAGGCAAAGAACCTGAAGAAGTAGGGATATGCTTATTAGTTCAGCCGTATATTTCAAAGGACATACGCCTAACTCTGCCAATACAGTTTAGAGTTAAAAGGGTTTGCAAATCTGTCCTGAAGAAATTATGGGCGCTGCGTCGAGTCTGTTAATAATAACGGGTGTTGATTAACTACAATTATTTGATATGTTACAGTTTTAAATTCTGTTTTTTTTTAACTTAGAAGATCCTAAGCTATGTAATCTAATATGTATGTATATGTTATGCGCGAGAGTGTCTCTTTTTATTGTGTTAGCAGTGTATTTTTACATCTCCATTACTCGAGTAACCTTTGCAAAGCAGTAGGTTATAAAGTCTGCACATGTCGGCTTAATAAAATTTTGTCGTGATTCAATATATTCTCGGAAACGCTGCCTTGCTTGCAACTAAACGCATTACGTGCTTTCTTCTGTAGTGCCGTACTGTCTGGAATTTTTCGGTTCATCTTTTTATTCGCGCTCACATCAGCCACGGATTCTCCAAGGAAATGTACAAGTTCTGAAAACCAGGAGCCGTTTTCAGTCTGCCATCCACTTGTTGCGTCGTTTTAGCATGTACGAGAACTGATACGACCTGCTATCGATTCGTCCAAATGCAATTTCGAAGCCCTAATTAGATGTGCTCCGCTTTTGAGGTCGAACGATATTGTGGCAAACTTGGAAGTTAATGAGAAAAATTTCCGTCAAATAATATAGGATGCCTGGAATGAACTAGACGCTTTTAATTACTAATTATTGACGATAACTTCCACTTTATATTAAATTTGTATGATCGTATACCCATACTGATTATATTTCAATCTATTAGGAAGGATTTATAGACTTTATGATGTTTCCTGTAACGATGTAACTTGTGTACGATTAAAAATGTTATCAAGTGGCTTATGATTGAAAGACGAACACGGCCTGAAAGAGGCATGTGTTTTATTGCTTACTACTGGAATTTCGATTTGACAATTCAGTAAGTTTTTACATGTTAAACCGTCGGGAACAAATTCTATCATTCACCGCTCATTTCTGTGGATTCTGAAATAACGCTTTTAAAGAAACCATCGTCTAAAGGGGAGAATACACGCAAAAATTGATGCTGCCCCACAGAGAGTCAAGTCCAATTTTGACCCGGACACAACCAATTTTGACCACTTACCAAGTGTTTTCCACAAAATACCATCTATAAAGGGCCCTACATATAATGTGCGTGCTAGGAAAGAAGGCAGACTTGGTGGGGACGACAACTGTCGCCAGACAGTTATATAATTGGTGTGCCCGCCATTATTCATGGTCACTATTGAAAGCTAGCGCGGCGAATAACTTACAACTCGGCCCCCCTGTGCGATTCACTCCGTTCAAATTATGGACGATGTCATATTTCTACTGTCAGATTTCTTTCCCGGTGCGCACTATACTATTTTTGTGAAGCGATCCGCTAAAATATTATATCAAAATAATATACAACTTGATAATTTTTTTTCAATGAACACACGATACGTGCATATTTTTAATGAAAGAACGTTCTTCCAACTGCTGTGACAAAATCATATACTTGCCGCGCACTTTTGATAAATGTTATAAATCACGATTTTTTAAAATGTAATATGAAAGGATACAAATAAATTGTTCTTGTCACAATATTTATCTTCCTAACAAACCTAAGTCAGTTGAAATAGTTTACATTTGAAACGAAGTTATGTGCTATTCATGATTGATATGTAAAACTATCTAAAAAAACCGTTTATCTCTATTCGTTTCCAAACAAAGACAATGGTTGCATTTGACATAAGGTTTTTGTAGTAAAATTTTAAACTTTCCTGCAAGTTCTTTTGAAAGTTTTTACAGTGTATGAAATACTAATACTTGGAAATTACAAAACTGTATGTGAACAAGGATTCCCAATATAAGTAGCTTTGACTGCTATGGTTTTCTAGCACTTGCGATAAATAAAGATATATTTATATCTCTAAAAATAATAATAAATTGCTAGAAGAGCTTTGTAACAAATAAGAAAAAACCCACAAGGGTTATTCTTTTTTCTTATTTGTTCTGTCCGACTGAGAACTGGATCTGGTGCCATAAAGCTGTGACCAAAGATTTCGGACTGAGGTGAATTTTTCTGCCTATAACTTGTTGCTTTTGAACAAATTTATTCCCAGACATACTATTTTTATTTGCAATATAACACAGACAGCCGATTAATTAGAGTATTATGAATAAATAACTACCCAATAAATAGACATTACAGCATGTACGAATCTGCCTTCAGACATGTAATGGGTATGGTAATTTGGGCATATTAATAAACTTTACTTTATTGTTTAGCACCATTGAACACATGAGTGGGTCTTTGACAATCTTGGAATTCATTATTTGTACTACTACGGAAACTATAATTATTCTACGTTAGACAGTTGTTCAATGTTTCCAAAATAAGGAACCGGATAAAATAATTATCTTAATTTAAGTGGACGTCAGCAGGAACAAAGTTGACAAAAATACTGATTAAATGAGAAAGAATTGTCAAAATCATGGATTTAAAATTGAAAAGTTGTATTTGTTTATCTCGTAGTTGAACAGTACAATAATAATCGACGTAAAATACTATATGGACAGTAAAATGTGAAATATTATTTTCTGACGTAATAATAAGGGCTTAATAACATTTGCATGTGAAATTACATATAATATAGAGAACGTTAACTTAAAGCAGCCTTATATACATAAATTTCGGTACAAGTTGGCCATGACCGGTTCTGAAGTAGTGTGTGTCGAATGTAACTGGAACGGATTTTTGATCAGTGCGTTACTCCTTTCTGAAGGGACGCAAAGCTGTAAGCAATCCCTTCACTGTTGATGCCGTAATCAAATCTTTTATGGCTTTATATAAGCTTAGAAAACTGGAAATATTATATATATATGGGCATGGACGCGGACATTCGTCATTTATTTTTTTTTATTTTTCTGTTTGTCAAGGACAGTTTGTCGCAACTACAAATTTAGGAAAAATGTCATATCATAGTCAATAATCTGACACAGAGCGTCTTCCAGTGTTTATAACAGGGTGGGACGACATTGAGAGAGATGCAAAGAGGTTTTAACATTAAAAAAGGATTGAGTGAAGTGTCGAAAAAAAATAAGTCGTTATTGTTGGAGAGATTTTATTTATTTATTTTATTGTATTTAGCTAGGACGAATCGAGCACGTTYCAACAAAATTGGRCAAAAAATAAAACGTTATACCCCACATTTCCTAACCTTTGGAGTATACGAAATGGTCGCAATCAGATATGGAAGAAATATATACTAACCTTATGTACCGGTAAGGCAAGCCGTTCTCTGTGCCCTATACCATTCTAGAACTTACGCAATAATGCTCAGTCGTCATTGTT
This sequence comes from Rhyzopertha dominica, assembly GCA_025024175.1. Classification (NCBI taxonomy): domain Eukaryota; kingdom Metazoa; phylum Arthropoda; class Insecta; order Coleoptera; family Bostrichidae; genus Rhyzopertha; species Rhyzopertha dominica. The sequence continues at coordinate 38,406,766 of QCXZ01000138.1, forward strand.
CAGCTTTTCAGACTCTGATAATGTAAATGTATATCGCATTTGTACAGTTAAGAGAAATAATTAATTTAACCACACACCTACATCGAATGAACCTTATATTAAGCAGAACTTAATAAAAAAAGGTTGACTTTAAATGTCCCTACAGCTATAAATATCGGAACGGGTCCTCCATGTTTTAGCTCCACTTTGTCCAATCCATCTCCCTCAAAAGGTTCAGTTCATTCATTCATTCATTCATTTATTTGTCTATATTGCCTACAAAAGGACATGAGACACGTCACATCGTTATACGTAAGTATACAAGCACCAGATAATACATAATTATATAAAATGGATAGAAACAATATTCACAACAGTAAGTAATACAACAAGTAACATTTAACACATATTACATACATATTAGTCTAACAAGTTTGCCTCTAGGTACTCCTCAACGGAATAAAAACTGTGTTTACGTAGCAATGTGGACACAGATTGCTTAAATTGTCTTATACCAGTAATACACTTGACACACTTTGGCAATTTATTAAACAATCTTATAGGCATCACCGATGGACTCATAGCAGTGAGACCTAATCTATGTGTAGGCGTAAGTATTCTATCTTTATCTCTCATATGATAGAAGTCAGCTCCTGCTCTTTCCAAAGAGTAACCGGACGTTTTAATATAAAGTTAAATGACAACTCACAAATTGTTCGTGGCTAGAGACATGTCTTAAACCAGCTTCGGTAAATTATGTTGCAAAATGTATGGTATGTATTTTCATTAGATACCCGGGACTAAAAAATTGCCTGGCAAAGTTTCACCCCTGTCGCAGCACATTTCTGTATACCAACTGCATTATACAAGGTGAATCACTCAAACTGTTCATTAAAAGTGTAGGGAGTTAGACTCCGAATTGCATTCTGAAAATTTGCAGTTAAATATAACCGCTCATGCCCTCCTCAGGGAAAATAATTACGCAATTGTGGCATTCGTAAATTGGTAAATTTTGCTTTGTTCATCGCTGACAGTTCTAGATATTCCGTGTTAAATACTCGGCAAGTTCTTTTAACAACTTTGTTGCATTTTCCATGTATCAGAAACAAATTATAAATGTTTTCTTGCGAATACTGTTGGTTCTGCATCTTTTTAATACTAGCATAAATCGAGAACAAGTAAATCGCGGCAGATTTTCGATACAATTTAGTCTGGACGTTTGTAACATTTTTTGTTTTAAAATTGTTTCCATAAACCACTACCACAGGTAATCACGCGACTTCTTATTAAATATAATACCTAATTATTAATCGAGAAGGTTTACAGAATTTCCAAAACGCATAAACACAATATTGTAATATCTATGCAAGTATACATCGATTATTCTGCTAGTTTTAGTTATTTTCAGTAGGTGAATTTACGCTGACGTGACAAAATAAGACGAAATCGTAAAATATCGCATATAACTTTAAAAGTATAACAGATAGGTATAGGGAATGTTGATACTAATCGATAGACAATTAAAATCTGCTCCTGTTAGACCTAAAATATACAAGGTGTTCTATTTAAGAAAAATGACTTTTCCTCCGTTAAAGTGTATTCGAAATAACGACCGATTTTGAACACTCTGTATGAATTTGAAACAACGGCAGGACTGTAACCAGTAACCTTTATGGTTACTATAACAAGCTGCAAAATGCTAGCCGTGGTCTTGAAAGAATCTGTGAATTACGAAAATTTCTGCAGAACATTGCAAAACTGAAAATTATCAGAAAAACAGTAATTGCACTGAAACGGCTGAAACTAGATATAGGTTGTCATACATGAATAGATTTGTATTATTAGGCGAATCCAAAAATGCACAAAAATAATATCCATTCTATTTGAAATAACGAAGGTAATAGTGACTTCCGGTATAACAGGAAGTGTCATAATTGCGTAATTATTTTGCCTGAGGAGGGCATGAGCGATTATACTCGTATCTAACTGCAAATTTTCAGAATTCAATTCGGAATCTAACTCGCTAAACTTGTTATGAACTGTTGGAGTAAATCACCCTGTATAACACCCGTACCTTGCATGTCTGTACCTGCATGTATGAGCACACTAAAGGTGGTACGGGTGCAGTAATTACTTCGTTAGACTCTATATGAGGTAGAGGTTAATTCCCGTAAATACTTGCAGTTTCTCTATTATTTACAGACCGCATTGTTTATATGAACTTTATGTACAACTTCCACTCTTCTTATACTGTCTGTCCTTGGTTTTCGTCGATCAGTACAGTGCACCGAAAAATATCTAAAGGAAAGGTGTATAAATAAAGTAGAATGAAAAGGTTATACCTTACCTACCTATTTCTCTGACCACAATCGATGCCTTTGTTTGTTATGAGGAAGATCATGAGGAAATGCTTCACTCTATGTTACTTCGTCTTTGTACCAATAAATCGTAAATTATCAAGAAATTCTATTTTTTATTTATTATTATTATTATAAAAAAACCATTTTTGTTTATTACAAAGCAACAATCAATAAATGAAATTAAAATACATGTCTATGCTGTGCTGTCTGCACCGCAACCAACTTCAGATGGATCTATTTCCCCATCATTATAGCTCATCAGTGCAGTTTAGGTCTAGTGCAGACAGCACAGCATAGACATTCATTTTAATGTATGCCGGTTCTTGCCCGGTTGCAAAATGTGTCGTGGGGCCTGCTGTCAAATTGAAGTATGCAGGTGCATGCAAATTTGTCAGGCTACAGGTCACTTCCTTTAGAAAGTAGTACCCGTTAAGGCAACTAGGTGGCTTTGTCATCATGTCAGTGTAATGCTGACAGATGGAATTGCCATCTAAATTCTTAGTTACATCATACCATTGCTTTGGTATATAGGCAAAACCAGTTCTATGGCGTGTTGTCTGCACTAGACCTAAACTGCACTGATGAGCTATAATGATAGCGAAATAGATCTATCTGCAGCTGGTTGCGGTACAGACAGCACAGCATAGACATGCATTTTAATGTATGTCAGTTCTTGCCCGGTTGCAAAAAGTGCCGTGGGGGCCTGTTGTCAAATTGAAGTATGCAGGGGCATGCCAATTTGTCAGGCTGCAGGTCACTTCCTTCAGGAAGTAGTACCCGTTAAGGCAACTAGGTGGCTTTGTCATCATGTCAGTGTAATGCTGACAGATGGCATTGCCATCTAAATTCTTACTTAAATAAATAAAATTATTAAAAAATTTTGTACTCCAGAACAGAATTTCTTAATGTTATCAACAATGGCTTGTTTCGGTGGTACGGAAAGTTAAATATCTTTTTGCCTGTTTTATACCAACCCCTTATATAAAAAAATGTTGACAAGGCATGCACAAAATTCTACCGAGCGTATTGCTAATGTATTACATTTTACAAAGTGTCTATATTTACCTATCAGGTTGTTTTAACAATACATGTTAGTTGAAAATATTTAATCTTCACATAAAATATTAACGTCACAATAATTAATATCTTTCACAATGTTAATCAAATTTGTGCTCGTAAATACGAGTATTTACTAATGCGTATATTCAATCAGTAAAAAAAACACGCATAAAAGCAAACATCCATACTCAATTTCAGACTTGCCCTTCCTAAGAGAGCGCACTTGAAACAAAGMCGTGGAAAACMTTTATACAAACGAAACAATAMTTGTTCCTTCTGTATAGCAGTATATCAAATTACCAGAGAGATTGTGTGGCACTGAGGGGATGGACTAGCTTGAACAGGCACGGGAGGCGAGATCTTACGCTTGTAGAGGTAAAGAATGTATCAATGTTGACAGAGGAGAATTGGTCTCAAAGGGCAAGAAAGGAATACTCCAGCCACGGTGTTCTTTTGTGCCTTGAGAGACAACCTACATGTAACAAGGGTCCACAAGTAATCCACCTACGCACGGTTGATGTAGGAACGTTTTTTGCCTTCAACGATCCAATGATTCTATATACACGAGAAATGTTACGTTATTTTTATTCATCTTTTTAGGTTAAACTGCATTTGTTTCCTTGCCGTTATGCTTGCCAATAGCATTCATAATAGACCAGAAACGACAGGGATACACTTAGATTTGGTTATACATCTGTGTAACAAGAATTTGGAATGCAGCTAAACAGAGAACGTTAAAATATCCCATAATACAATCTCAGCAATACTGTAACGGTATCAACATTAGCGAAGCGCTTAATTACATAGGTATTCCTACATTGTTGTGCATCCCAAAACTATTCGAGGCTTTAATTGCGGATGAATTTATGGCCATACCAGCAATATGTGGAAGCTCCATTATTCAGGAGCAGCGTGGTTTCCATTCTACTTAAAATGGGTTAAGTCCTATCTAGAAACTGGTCGCCACTTTGTCTTATTGAATGGTGTATTCTATTAAAATTGTCTTCTGCCGAGCTGTTATGTCGTGGTCTAACTTTTACCCTCTCGCAAAACCTCCCACCGATCTTCGCTGGCGGCATCTTCAGTGGTGGTTTCAGTATAAATATTCAACCTGCAATAAACGACTCCCACTCGTTCTCTATATCATTTGTGATTTATCAGCCGTGAGAAGCATTGGGCGCCATCGTAGGTAAAAGAGACGTCAGCAAATGCTGCGATGGAATTGCTTGTAGCCGACTGACTGCGCGCTGTTCATGYGTAATTTTGTCTCTTATGACGTTTTCGATATCTTGTTTTATATATCTATTTATATTTTGCGGGTGTTGTGCAATCTCTAACGCTTCCCTTCGTATTCGCGAAATGGATGTTCTAGCCTTCTTCTATGCATATGTATATATTGTACAAAAGCTGACCTCTTGGGCTGACACAAAGGTAAGGTCCTTTAGTGTTCCGTGAACCTTGTTTTTTCTTATCAGTCGTGGTCATCCCAATGTAGTCTTTATCGCAATTACACGGATTATGGCAAATACCCGGTGTCGCTTGTTTTTTTTATTGACCTAATCTGCTGAGAAACCTTACGCGTAAGATTGAAAGTCGTTTTAATACCTTTGCGTTTTAGTAATGGAGATATTTTACCTCTGACATTGTGTATACGTGGTAAGTACGTTGTAGAAATTCTATTTTCTTCGGTAAGCATGAATGTTACGTTGGATGTTTGCCCGAGGTTTGCCGTGATAGATGTTTTCGGATGATCTAGTTCTTATCGCAGCTAGCACGGATCTGAAGCTTTCTCTGGCCATAGGTTTTAATGAGACACGTATATCTCCTCAATGTAGGATGGTTATTGMACTCAGCTTGAAGGTTMATGTCTGGCTTGCTCRTTGCCCAATATTTTGTGGTTTTGMTTGTTAACTCACTGTGTAATAATTTATATATTGTAAATTCATCATCAACTATTTCGCATTGAGCTGTAAGTATGTCAGATTTTTTAACCAGCTGTATCAACTGTCTGTATCCTAATTATTGTAGTTGTCCTGATGACGGGTCAAATTTGATCCGAAATGTATAGGTATTAGCTAAAAAAGCGTTTCTTTTTTGCCCAACCTATTACCGCATACCCAGTAATGTATTAAGTACCCTTCGGGAAATTCCAATCATTGATGCCTAGCTTTCTCTGTAGGTTAATCTACCATTTGATATTTTGGTAATCAACACTGCCAGAAACGATATGGAGTTATTATATTCCATTTCCGTAGTTAAACAGATACCAATGCGTAAGCTTTTTTGAGGCAGTAGTCATTGTATTCTTTTCTCACTCTCCTAGAAATAATAGCTATTACTGTGCTAGACTAGTTACCCATCCAACTCCATCTTTCAGCTCGTAGAAAGCACTGTTCCAAGCAAAGTAGCTTGATGTCAGGCCCTGTTTGGTTAAAGCTATCTCCTCCTCCAGCAAACACTGCCTCAACGGTCTGCGTTATAACTGATAGGTGATAATGAATCCACGTCAAAACTTAGCAACACATTAGAGTTTTTAATTTTGATRTCCTGGTGTATAGTCTCACGAAGTATTTATTTTATCTTATGTGCCCCAGGGTTCTCACTTAGGTCTTATCCTGTTTCTACTTTTCATTCGCGATATAGGGCATTGTTTTAAATTCAGCAAATTCTTGCTTTTTGTCGATGATCTTAAGTTTTATTTTGAAATTACCACCGATTTATAAACGTATGCAATTACATTGGCGCGCGGATACTGATTACCGACTTGCACTTCACTTCAACAATTGTCATCCTACGCTATATCCCGATGCGTACAGCCGCCATACAACATCAACAAAAACAAACACGCAATACAGTATACAGTTTGTAAAATGTAAAAAAATGTAGTCACTAGGATGATACTATGAAGTTATAGACCTAGTCTCGGATTGACGTCATTCATCAACGTTGCCGGTCTCCTTGTGAGCATTTCTGATCAGTTTTAGTATCATGGTTTGTACACATACATAAAAATTGACATTTCTAAGAAGCCCGAATGAAGATCTGACAACTCAGAAATTTCTTAACGTAGTCCGTCAAAACAATAATTATTAACAAATCAGAACGAGATTGAAGTTTATTGGATTTCTGCCAGTATTGATTATTCTGCATTACGGACATTCAAACTACAATTCACTGGTCTAAACCATTTCCGCAAATGTCACTGTCGTGCTCTGAGTGCAGAGTAATAAAAGTCCAGTACTGCATGCTTTTACTGGACCGGAAATTACTGTCAATCCAACGTCCACACTTGTTCCGCTTGTTGCATTTTATAGCATCTACTATACTAAAGAAATAAATCCTTACTCTGTTCCTTTTAATCACGAACAAATAGTGAAATATAGATAAATAACTACAGGGTATATTTTACTAAGAGTTGCCTATTTAACTACATATCCCACCTTTACGACCACACTATATATGTTTTTTTTAATTCCACATTTCAGAAGTACACCCTCTTGTCGCCTGTTACCTGCAATACATCTGCGGCAATAGGTATATTATATATAGGACAATAGACTGAGCTCAAACAGTGAACTAGAAAAAGACAATACATTTTGTGTTGATTATCTGCGGTCTAACTCGGCGAGGCATACACCTAATCACCTTTTATGAAAAGAGGTCCTTGACCTGTTGAACACATATTCGCAATTGGTCCATTTTCCTTGGTTTTAATTAATAACAAAGTTTGTGGATGAACTATACGGCGTTGTCTTGTTGGAAAACAGCGTCAATGTAAGCAACAGGTAGTGCAACTTCAGCGATGTACCGTCGCGCCTCGTACTCTTAAACTACCCCTAATAACACCAGGGTAGACTTGCTTAAAATAGCATCCCATATCACGGGATGAGGAGTATTAACTATGTGGCGTTTTGAAGCAAACTGTAGATTTTGCCGTTTACTGCGAAACCGCCCGACATGTGTACAACAGTTGCCAAATTAATGCAGCGCCTTCGTGCTGACACCGAGCTAAAACATTATCATGGACTCAACAAATATAGTTGCACTGATGTATATGTAAATAATATATCGCACATTCATTGTAACTGGATGCACAGGACATCATTTTCGTACTATATTACCAAATCCACTAGTAACATTGCAAATTAATTAATAGCGTCTGACTAACAGCAGTTACGCAGGAAATTGCCCACAATTTTAGATAATTGCCGTTTTATTATCAACGGGATTGTAATAATTCCTTACATATTATTTCATATTTTAAGTCGTTAGGGGCTTTCACAAATTTGTTAAAAATTTTCTGGACCTACTAGATGCTTATATTTGCTTATGGACGCCATGTTGGATTTTTACCCTATAACATACAGGAAAAAAATTATGTTTAAAATAACAGGCATAGATCATCTAAATGTGTTTAATAGCAAAAATTACGAAAAATAAAGAAACACCAAGTTGCTGTGGATAACTAAAGCATTATATCAGCGGACATAAAGCCAACGACCTAAGCAACAATTTCATCTCAAATTATAAGAAATTGGCAGCGCTTATCAACGATATATCATATAGATAGTTTATTACCACACTAGGCGTGTACTGGAAAGCATATTCGTGGTTTCACTTCAAATACTAGGTGTAGGTTGATTTCTTCTATTATTTAATTGTCTGTAAACAATATATAACTTAACCAGATAAATGTTTTGGGAAAATTGTTTTCAGCTACGCATCAGTGGTAAAAAGTTTGTGCTACCTGGTATTTAAGATCATACTACATATTTGTATTATTTTAAGAATCTTTTGTGTGCCTGATTTAGATAGACGTACTTCCTTTGCAACTGCTCTTTGCAAACTTACAGGGCTCATGTGAGTGCGTCGTCAACTTTGTGTCTTCTTGAGGCTGATAAAACGATTTTTCAAACGCAGACGGACTGAAATACGCTTGAACCGATAAAGTCAGGATTAATTAGATTTCCATGCGGGCTCAAAATAAACAACGAACTTACGTATGTCAAAATTGATATTAACGTTTATTACACAAGAATAAAGTCAATTTCTGTAAATGATCTATGCGTCAGGGCGCTTATGCAAATTATCGATTAAATCAATTTGCCACCTCTCAGGAAAGTGAACGCAACTATGGTTTGACAGATACTTGTCATCTGTCGATTTTCGAATTATTTTCTATATTTTAATACCAGAAGGCGCGTGAGAGTGTGTATTTTCAACATATGCTGCAGATTGCAGAAAGCTCAGATTTCGGAGCTGTGGAGTGACACAGTTTCGTATAACTTTTAGATTATGTGTCATAGTTGCGAGGCTTACTGTAAGCCTTTTAAATTGTACTGCAATGAACTAAAAGATGTTATTAGCCTGCTGAAATGGTAAAATTCATAGTTAGGTTAAGTAGCAGTGACGCTAGCTGCACTAGCGGCGCACCGGCTATTTTACGGAGACGTTTTCTAATTTAGAATTTGTAAACAGCTAAATTATGAGTAAGATTGACTGTGTGGGCATTTAAATTTACGGATACTGCTTTGATTTATAAAGCCATGTCTGAAAGATGGTGACCGCAACAAAAAGTGGGTTATGTCAAATGTAGTTGTGTAGCTTCGTACAAGCAAATTATTGTTATTACTTACCTTTGAAAGAAAAATATAACCATAAATTGTTAGAAKATCTTTCTAAAATCATCAATTTCATGGCTTTATCGGCAGCCTTCAGTACAGTATATTTCAGCTGACAGTGTATTGTGCTTGTAAACCATTAAATTAGTTTTTCAGTAAATGTCGGATGTGCATCTTAAATAATCAGTTAATAGGACCGTTCTTTATACAGGATGATGTAAACGGTGAGAACTGCTTACATTTTTTCAAAACTCGCAGATTGTTACCCAGTTCCAAGCCATTGGATTGGAACTCGTGGAATAGTTTATATCGGGATCGGTTAAAAGCGTGGTGTATATTATAGTCGACCGTTTCAAAATATGCAACGTTTGCAAGAGAGAGTTATAGAATCATTTCAGGCAATCAGTCCAGAACAAATAGAAAGTGCTATTCAAAATATGAGCAGACGGAATTTTGCTTGCATTCACCATGGTCGAGGATGTTTTGAACGGTATTTATAAAATTTCTTTGCTAAGCACTGGCAATTTATAATTTGAGATGATGCTGTTAGCTTAAATCATAGTTAGTGCTGCCTTTATGTAGCTTTTGTGATCCACAGCAACTTGATGTTTTTAATTGTTAGTTAGGTGACTTATGTGTTCTATATTATTTAAATCGTTTTTTTGCCCTCTATTTTGTAGTGTAAAATCCAATGTGGCGTGCATAACTGTTTTATTCGATTTATTTTGAGTAGTGAATGGTGAATGGTGATCCTAAAGTGTTAATGCAAGAAAAATACTTTTGGAAATGCATTTTATTAATAATATCGAGGACTCAGTCAATAGACGTAGCTACAGACATGCATTTCCCTTAAATTTACACATCCTTGCTACACTTTCAAAATTCACGTCAGAATTTAAGCCAACAGCAGTCTCCAGGTGTCTCTATATGTTGACACTTTGACATCGTATCATCATTTTGTTTGTTTCTGTTCGAAACATGTTATAAAGAAGAGATATTATTATTGTTTTGATGTATTGTTGCCCAAAAATAAGCATGTACAATTTTGGTGATGTATCGTTTTATAAATGTATTTTCGACTCTATGTATGGCGTGACCTGGTTGAGGCAGTTGTTTAGTCTAAACTCAACATCATTGTAAGTTTATTTACGTGTAGATTTATATAGTCACACTGACACATTGGCATGTTATTACAGACCCTGAAGGAGGACACAATAAATTTCTGAAAGCTCGTTGTTTATGAAAGAATAGAACTTTTTTTCTCAATGTGACTGCATTCCCCAAAACCAGTTTTAAAAGATATATCAAGGCATGAACGAAAAGGCTTGATTTCTTAAATTTTTATCTTATAGTTTCTAGAATTAGGTGTTAACATCTATTGCTGCTACTCAAGTAGGCTTACTATAATTAGTTGTAGTCATGTGTAAAATGGTTAGCTGAAAGAACATCAGAACGGCTAATGTCTTAAGGCCCGACATCCTTAAGTGCGGACCATAACAGCAGCTGTTTGCTGAGCACGTTTTCTAATTCTGACCCAAGGATTCGCCCTCCTTAAAACATTTTACCTCGCAGGATAAACCCGAATCGTTATGCACGTGGATCGAATGGTCGACGGTTTGTTCTCTCGCGGCCGACCGAACACGCGGGGGTTTGGAGGATTCCGTGTGACGTCAACGATCCTCGCTGCACCCACTGAAAGATGCGGGGAAGGTAGCGAGGCGTGCGTGACGACTTTTGTTGTGTACGCGGGCCCTAAACAGGAATTTCTCGGTTTACTGCCGAACCGAAGTGGTTCCGGTGGCTGGCACTATAAGGCTGACGTGCCAGGTAATCGGATAAATTCATTTCAGGGTTGTTTTGGAGCTTTTATTTAATTCAGCAAAAGGGGGGCAACGTGCGCTTTGTACGGGGATAGTGATGGACAGGTCGTAAACAACTTGCGTTTAAAGTGAAAGCACAATGCATTTGTGTTTATGGGTTGCTTTAGTCGCTGTAATTGTAGTAGATATAAGTTCACTGCGTAACGTTTGTGGCTTATGTTTGTCGACTTTATATAAAGCAAAGCAATTATTGCTTTCCACCGCTTACTTGAATTATACAATTACATTTCATGAATAATTCAGACCGATTCATTCACGAAAGTGTTGCGTACATTAGCTTGAAAAAGCTATATCCTTATCGCCATATCTTACCCATTAACTTAAAAATAAAGCTAACGGATGCAACGGTCTTATGTCATATGAACTATTGCGATATCTTGTATGGCCCATCCTTAACCAGGGCGATGTAAATCGCATTGAGCGTTTGCAACAGTCTTGTTTGAMATTTATATACGGAATTCGAAAATTTTTTTCAAATGTCCACCCTACCTATGCAACAAAATCACTTTTCTTACTGATGTGCACTCTTTGATCACTAGGTTTCGTGGACTCCTGTCCCCCCTAGACACTACACCGCTTTATTCATTTGGTCTTTTACTTACAACATCTACAAATAATAATAGTATTCCAATTCAGATAAAAGAGTGCAATTTTTTAAATTTAGATCAGAGTATCGTCGTCTTTTGATGTCTCGCCAGTTCTCGTGAATCCAGCATCCTCATATTTGTCAGCTTTGCATTGTTTTTTGTTTTTTCCTTGTCCCGTCTATAAATAGTTTATCCCTTTTCTAATAGCGCGGTCGGAGGGACCAGCACGTTGGGTATTCTGTAATTTGATTGTTTTTTTTCTGGACTAAGATTAGAAATCAGGTTTCCTGCCTTCTTAGTCCTTTTTGTAGTAGCGTCAACTATTTGTAATATGTAATCTATCTGAATCTATAAAGTATTATGTTGACCGTTACCACAAATAAATATATATTAATATTATTATTATTATTATAAACATTTTTTGAAGAGCACCGCCGTATAGTCATAAAAATGAGAGTGTAGGCGGTCAAAACTACTTGTAAAGTACATTTTAAATAAAAGGTATTAGCTTTAGTTGGCAAAGCTATATTAAAGAGAAGAAAAATGTTTTGTAACCTTACCTGCTTAAATAAACAGAAAACATACTAAAACAAATTAACAAATATTCTAAAGTTTTATGCATTTCTTGTTATGTATTAAACATTGTATAAGTCTACCATTCAGAGTGTATATCTACAACACTGATACACTTCTGAACTATTAAACTAACTACTACATTAATCGGACTCATATAACTGTATCATTTGTAATTTCGGTTCATTATCTTTACATGAAGTTTTGAACAAATTAATAGCTCTTGATGACAATGACTACTTTACGTACTTTAACCTGTCGATGTGGCAAACTACTAAGTATTGTAAGTAAGAATTTAGAAGGCAATGCCATCTATCAGCGTTACACTGACATGATGACAAAGCCACATAGTAGAAACCGTTAAGGCAGCTAGGTCAGTGTAACGCTGACAGATGGCTTTGCCATCTAAATTGTTACTTACATTATACCATTGTTTTGGTATATAGGCAAAACCAGTTCTATGCCGTGCTGTCTGCATTAGACCTAAACTGCACTGATGAGCTGTAATGACAGCGAAATAGATCTATCTGCAGTTGGTTGAGGTGCAAACATCACAGCATATACATGCATTTTAATGTATTTTGGTTCTTGCCAGCTAGCAAAAAGTGCCGTCGGGGTCTGTTGTCAAACTGAAGTATGCAGTTGCATACCATTTTGTCAGGCTACAGGTCACTTGCTTTAGGAAGTAATACCCGTTAAGGCAGCTAGGTTGCTTTGTCATCATGTCAGTGTAACGCTGACAGATGGCATTGCCATCTAAATTCTAACTTACATCATACCATTGCTTTGGTAGGCAAAACCAGTTCTATGCCCTGCTGTCTGCACTAGACCTAAACTGCACTGATGAGCTGTAATGACAGCGAAATAAATCTATCTGCAGTTGGTTTGACGTGCAGGCAGCACAGCATAGACATGCATTTTACCGAGTATTGTATCAGACATTATCAAAGCTATGTTCATAATACCTTCCATTATTGGCTTTCTCGAAATCTTTTCTTCATTATCTCTCCTAGATCGTTTTAAATCTTTATATTTGCCTTTTAGACTTTTTTTGAAATGAACAGCCCAATAATTTGCGCTTCAGTATCAATATTTTTGTCAACACCTGTAATAAGAGACGCTAGCTCCGAATATCAAAATAAATATGATTTTTATTTGTTTAGATTTGTTTATTGAAATCATTGTTTTACAGGTTTGCACCCAACTAAACAACAGGAGGGTTGCGGCCATGCTGCAACCAAAAGAACACATGTTATAATGTGGTGAACGCTTCTTAATGTTAGTTCTGGCAGCTGGCAGATAAAACGTTTGAGATGTTCTGGCAAACACTCTAGGTAGCACAAAATTTTAAAAACTCAAAATTTTAGGACAATCAAGTGAATTGTTAACAATTTTGAAAGGAAATACAAAGCGTTATGCTCTCTTCTCGCCTGAAGGCTTACAGTACCATATCTTTCAAGCGTATCATTATGACAAATGCCCCTGAGAGGGAAGACACCATCGAGTTTAGTAGTTTTAAGGTTGAACATTTTTAATGTAATTTGTATGTCTCATATGGATACCAGATCACAGATGCGTTCTGCATTTTAGATCTAATAAATGAGCAAAAAAGCAGTGTTAAGGTATCATTACTAAAATCGCGACCGCCACGTGAAATAAAATTATAAATTTTATTGGCATTAAGGCATATTTTACAAATGTGTTGCAATAAAAGATATTTTTTTATCAAAAGTTACACCAAGATCATTAACTGTATCGGATCTAGTTAAAGAAACACCGTCAAGACGTTGCACTTAGCTACGTTTAAAGGGAGTCTATTAGATTTACACCAGTTATTCAGTACGTCAAGATTATTTTGTAAGCGAATGGTTGAATTAATAGTACTACAAAGTTTAAAATCATCCGCATAAAGTAAAGCGTTACGTCGATTATGTCGCTGATGAACAGTATAAGCAATAAGGGACCTAAGACAGAACCCTGTGGTACTCCGGACGTAGCAGTGTATTCGCTGGACACAAATCCATTATATGCCATGTAAAACAATATAGAAGCGATGATATAATTCACTTTGCACTGCGTGATACGATGTTTGCGGCACGAAAAAGTCCAACCGAAATTGACACTATAAAATAGGCAAAACCTACAGGGCCACAAACGGCAGCGCGTACATACAGTCTTCTTCAGTTTTCTAATGGTAGTAGTTCAAAAACCATGATATCAACGAGAAAACCCTTTTTATATACGTAGCGTTTCTTGTATGATGCATTTCCTAGTGTTCACAATCTCTTCATCTTCTTGACGCACATGCCATTTTTGTGTTTCAAGTAGGTAACTGATACGAAGTAGGCATTTGAAATATTTATTAAAGCATGCAAACCAGACAACCCAAAATTAATGGCTCCTTCTTTAAACCGACTTTGTAGACAGTAAATTCCTTTGGATTGTCTTGACAGATAAAACGCTTAGATAGTGGAGTTTCTCTAAGGATACTTCCGGTTTTTCTATCAATTATGGTAAGATGCAAAAAGTGAGTCACATGAAAATTACAACTAGAAATTTCGGTATAGATCCGAGTTCCGCCACTTCTTTTCGCACAAGTTATTTGGTTTCCTTTTTAAATATTATTATAGTTTGATTGGTCGACAAAATGAGGTTGACGAAGGACGTTGATATTGCCAAAGTATTATATTTGGGTCGCCAACAGGTGTCAAAAGACACGCGAAATAATAAATAAAATTAGTCATATACCACCCATTGATGTCCACTTCGCCTAAGACTACTTACAATCTCCCCAAAAATGTTCTTTAGTCAATTATTAATGACTATGTCTAAAAGCCCAATTCGAGTTAAGGATCACCCAGTGCAATTTTGATGTCGGTCAGTCATTGATCTAATTACTGATTTAGATTTGTTTATTGTTGCATGTAAGTACGAGGGATACCCGTAAAGTAATGGTCGTTTTGAC
This sequence comes from Rhyzopertha dominica, assembly GCA_025024175.1. Classification (NCBI taxonomy): domain Eukaryota; kingdom Metazoa; phylum Arthropoda; class Insecta; order Coleoptera; family Bostrichidae; genus Rhyzopertha; species Rhyzopertha dominica. Next base: position 38,421,790 of record QCXZ01000138.1, read on the forward strand.
ATTTAAAAAAGTATTTATTAAAAAAGAACCGCCCTTCACTTCTAAATACTTTGTGTAGCACTGCACCAGCTTTTTTAACCCCTCTGTATAGAAGTTCATCGCCTGGAAATTGTCCAGCAAGCCTCTGTTTGAAGTGTAAGAAGATGAAATAGTCGGTAGGTGCAAGATCGGAACTGCAAGGTGGGTTATAGAAGGTTCCCGACGAAAATCGCCAATCTTCTCCTTGATTGTAGCGATAGTGTGGGAACGAGCATTGTCGGGTAGGAGAAATATACCCGTCAACACTTTCCCAGACCTACGATTTTGATTCGCCCGTCTCAGTTGAATGAGCGTTTCGCACTACGTATATAGCAGCTGTAATTATTATATTATCCGAGACGTGTAAGCAAATTGCTTGAACTATCTCGGTTTTGGTGAAATTTAGTGGCTTCACTGCATTGCCTCTTCTTTGGTTTCGGGGGTTTCGTAAGATATCAGCGTCTTGTCGCCCGTAACAATGCGGGAAAACAAATCATCTCCGTCTTGTCAATAACGACCCAAAAACCCCCGCCCACTTTACATTCTTTGCTCTTTTTGCTGGTCCCTAACAATTTTTGGTAGCCACCCTGCACACAATTTGTGGCGTCCAAGCTTTTCCGTAACAGTGTTGATTATGGTTTTGCGTTCAACAAGAACAAATTCATCAGCTAGAGCACTAAATATCACTCTTCGATAAGCTCCAAACTTTCGATTCACCTGTTGAACTAGTTCATCGGTCTGGACACTGGGCCTGTCACTCTCTTTATCGTGCACATTAATGCCGCCATTCTTAAATTTATGACAACAGTGTCTAACCTTTCCTTCACTCATTATAGTTGGTCCATAACAAAGGCATACAAAAGAACGAATACTGCTTGCACTTCGTAACTGGCGTAATCAACGATTGCGGCGGACATTGTTGACTGTACACATTAACTGGCAACGACAAAAGCACTTTCATGCCTTCGCAGACCTTCAACAGATGGCGTTGTATGCGTAAAACTTTGTACTAGCCCACCAATATTTAAATATACGCAAACGYTTCTTACTTTTCGATACTGCCTCGTAATTATTGTGTGGTGACTCTCTGTCAAAGTTCCTAAGTTAACGAATCATAAACGGTGCCCGACAAATGCATTGTATTTTATATTAAGATCCTGTCGAAGGGCAATATAAACAGCAATTACGATGTTTTTTTATGGCTCAATATTCCCAGTATCTTGACAAATATTTAAATGTGATCTTTCCGTTGCTAAAATAAATATTTACCTTTTTGAGGACGTCACATTTTGTATTAGCTTTTCCAATAATATCGTCTTTCGGGTATTTTGATTTCACAGAGTATTGTAGATTTATTAATAAACTTGTATGCACCCGTCAGTGAACAGTAGCATTGCATATTTTGTATTCTTTCCATAATATATTTTATCCAGGTGACCTCTTACTTGAACGTCAACTCTTGCATTTATGTATGGATTTGACGTTAGCCTTTTGGTCTCGAATAATAGATGGCGAAGGAAGAGGAGATCTGCATTTGTTACGTGTAGGGGAAACAATATAAATATCCATCGTGTTATTATTATAAAGTTATATACCTACTGTATTTATGCATAAAAATAGTATATATACAGGGTCCACCACCTAAAACTCCCCAGGCTCGTATTTTCATTGTTTTTTAAGGTACAACCTTAAACTATATGTCAAATTGTAGGTCATTTGAACTCTTTAAAAATAGCATAGTGAGCGTCCAAAATTTTTTTGCGGATTTTGATATTTTGCAAATAAAGTTAATTTTAGTAAATATTTTTTAACCTTACTCCGTATAATAAATATTGCTTCATAGTTGGATGCCGACTTTTGTCTTCTTCAATTTGTGTCATTACCATGTATGCGTAATTTTTACTCCTTCTTAGTGAAAAACAAGAAAAACTAGTCGCCGCCATGTTTTGTTATAGGGCTGTTCACGATTTTATAAGTGTAGTTTAGTGGCTTATTACGGTACAAATTATGCCTACATACCCATCGCTGCACATAAAACTCCTCTCTAAAGAGAGACAGGCTAGAACACGAAACCCTGCGATGAGGCTAGTTTGGTTTTCTACATCACGCACTAGCCTCGTCGCAGGGTTTCGTTCTCTAGCCTCTCTCTATTTAGAACGAACTTTGACTTGATTTATTTAAAAATTACTTAAAATTTTGGCGTTTTGTGTGCAGCGATGAGTATGTAGGCACAATTTGTACCATAATAAGCTACTAAACTAACACTTACAAATTCTGAGCTGCCCTATTTATAGAACATGGCGGCGACTAGTTTTTATTGTTTTTTTTACAAGAATACGAGCCTGGGGAGTTTTAGGTGGCGGACCCTGTATATTGTCCAAGGGACATCGTAATTAGAAAATCGTATTTATAGAAAAAAGTGATAAGTTTGATGTTATTAAGAATGTGCAAGCCTGGTCCCTGCGTGTAGGAGAGTTTTGAGCGCCACCTTTAAGTGCTCTTAGGAAGCAATTTTGTAAATAGGTGTTTTTTTAATCGGCTTAAAATCATCTGTATAGTTTTAGTTGATCTGAATGGAAACTGAACACGCTGTAGATGTAATGTGATAAAAGTTCGTTTATTTATATTAGACACAAAATAACCCATTTACTTGAGGTGAACTTACACTATCTAATAAAGAGCAAACATAAATAATCTCAAAAAATTTGCTACTTACGTCTAATGCTACCTTCATGTAGTTTAACTTGCGCCTCAGGTAGATAAAAAAGAATAGCAGCGGCAAATTGTGGTACCAGATATATATGCATCTTGATTGTACTGGTACAAAATGCACATATTTGTGTGTGCTGCATGTATGTATTTATTCTGGATAGAGTATTGAAGAAAACCGCAAAAAACTCCAATCAGATCTCGATTGTCTTAAGCCAATATATAACACCTTCATCAACACGATGGATAGATGATAGATCTAAAACCACCAGGCCATGTTGTACCTTTTTTGTAGGATCGTCTATAAGCTGTTGATTGAATATATCAAGTTTCTTAAGTTGTCAAGCATCCATCTTCAATGGTTTAAGGAGCACGAAGGAAATCTTCTGCCCACAGAGGTTTTCTGGAAGTTAGCCGAGTTGTAGGTAGCTCTTGTGGATCTCGGGAAATCAGAAATTCATTAGGAGCTGATTGGTATTTTTGCCAAGCTTTATATGCAGCAAATTGTCTGCGAATCTCCGGAGGAGCAATGTTTGAAAGAATCGGAAGATAAGGTAATCGACTGTTCCAGTGCAGTATTCAGTTGAGTGTCAAATTTGCTGTGTGATGAGTGATGATTATTTTTCCAAACAGCACAGCAGTACTCAGCAGTGCTATAAAGCAAGGCAGTTGCAGAAGTACGGAGTACACTTGCATCTGCACCCCAACTTTTACCAGCAAGCTTATGCAGGATGTTATTTGMGGTCTGTATTTTTTTTACTGATGGTTTTTAGATGTTTCTAGTGCGTTAGAGACGTATCTAGGGTCACTGCAAGGTATTTTGGCGAAAAGTTGTGTTTAAAAATTATGTTATTTGACATAGCGTGAAGCTGTTTTGTCTTTTGATGATTGATAAGATGATAACAAGTTACTTCTGCCTTCAACGGATTAGGGCACAAGGGCCAGGTTTTAAAATAGCAATTCATAATCTGGATGTCTCTTGAAAGGTTTACCTTGAACAAAACGTTTCAAGAGACTTTATTTTTCAAAGCCAAATTTTCTCGATTGAATTACTGGAAGGTTTATTATGTAAAGGTTGAAAATAATAGGCGACAGAACCGATCCTTGTGGAAGATCATTATTCAAAATTCTGAATTTGCACTTTTCTCTCCCAGAAACACTCTCAGTTGTAGTTAGGACAGCATTCGTTCAATAAGCTACACAATCTTGACGCATTTTAGAGCATTAAATAGTTTGAGGATCAATCCATCTTTCCACAGTATCATAGTCCGGCGATAAGTCTATGACCTCCAGTTTTCAATCGTTTCTGGAAACCAATTTCATCGTGCGTTATTAGAGCTAAGACTTGTTCACAGCAACCTCTGTTCTTCCTAAAACCTGCTTGTTCATTCGAGAGTGAGTCTTCAATAATAGATCCTATTCTCTGGTAGAGTAATTTCTCTAGTAACTTGTAGCAGATACTCAGAAGGGCAATAGGTCGGTAACTTCCTGCTTCATTTGGAGGTTTCCCAGGCTTAAAGACAGCAATCACCTTTGTTTTCTGAAACAAACTTGGAAGAGTACATGTATCTAAAATATTATTATAGAAATCTTAAAGCATTCGGCCCCAAGTTTTTCAACAATTCTGGGTAAATACCATCAAAACAAATAGCTTGCCGAAGTTCTTTTAATGAAAATAATTGCGAAAACTCTACTGAAGGTTCGCATCGTTTTCTTAACTGACGAAGTTTTCCCTTCATCTTTTTCAATTCCTCCGTAGATATTTGAACAGAATTTAAGATATTAACCAGTCGAGAAGCTAAAACATTAATTAATTAGTGGTGATGGTTTATATGTTTCATTTCATGATCTAATTTTTCAGCAGGTTCCAACTGCTGCGACTGGAGTGGGTTAAGTTCATGCTCTGCGTTAGAGTATTCCAGTTTTTCTTTCGACATTGGTTCAGGGATTCTGTAATCCTGTCAGCCAATTCACTGGGATGAGTTAAAAGCGTCTAAGTGACTTTTTCATAAAATCCGTTTGTTGCTGATAGATGGCATCGCCATCTAAATGTTCACTTACGTTGCACTTGTATTTCCAAAACGTAGAGTCCAGCGAATCAACTTATGCAAATCACCTACGTGCAGTCCCGTTAAGTGTTTTCCTTCAACAAATCTAAGAAAATCTTGATCTTTTTCTGTTTAATGGTTGTGCTACTCAATGATGTTGAAGTAATTACTGTTCTCTCAGAAACCCTCTGATATTTCTACTATTTGTTGCTTGCCACATTTCCTATAGTGTAATTGAATGAGCACTCGTAATTAGTAAAACCTCATCTTGTTGAGTGCAGCGCCATTTTCTTTATACCGGTGTTCCGGTAAGGTTCATTGAACGTTATATATTATTTTCGAAATGACCGTTTTTAATACGTTTCATCTCGATACCTGCACCAATCTCAATAAAGTCTGCATCATTCTCCGTAGCTTCATAATATTTTTATGACACCACGGATTTTATAAGTTCGGCTCTATAGAGGGAGCTGTATATAGCGTCATTAAAAATACAATGGACGGTAGAAAATTATCGAGCCGGCAAAAAGCTGAAGGTTCGAGATGAATAATGGTTGTGAGAAATGTAGCGCGTAATTTTTTACTGTCCCAGCTCGATGATGTAGCTGAATTTTCATTACTTTATTTTGATGTAAATGCCACTAGGACATATTTTAAAATTCATCGTTTCGTTTCATTTAACTGTAAAACTTTAATATGTGTCGCATTTCTGATGATTGAAGGCCAACAAATGAGAAATAGGGTCGTATTTAAAGGTTACACATGCATAGTTTATTTTATTCTCATCTACCATATAGTCCTATAAACTTTTAAACATATTTAACTTCTACTAACCATAGTAAGCCAGCGTGCAGTGTGTATTAGAGCGAGGTACAATTCCGATATATATATTTTTAGGCAAGTATGAATATTCACATTTTTCAGCCATGGAAAGGAATGTTGCTTCGTCCTTTGAAGTATAAAATGGGTTTATCCTATATAAGTTTTGCTATTTACTACTATTACTAGTATAATTAGCAGCATGAAGATTCCCGTAATTATCAGTCAGAGTTGTCGCTTTAGAACCATAAATCAAATTCTAGAAAAAAAAGGACCGCAACCGTACTTCATTTCCCATGGAGAAAATTTAAGGCGGTATATCAGTTTAGGAAGAGCGTGTGACGCAATAAGCGATTATCTTCTGAGGTATGAGAGCGAAAGGGCATCAAAAAAGATCAAAGCGGCGAAACCGCGAGAGTTGTCGGTATCAGAAAAAGCGGCAGTCTTACTTTTATAACATTCTTACTATATTAGTTGGGTAGTTAAAGTACGCTCGAAGTATAATTTAGGCGTAGTTTTTAGTGTAATATGAAACTTACATGTAAAAACTTCAAATAAGTAATCACTAGTTGGTATTAAAAATTTTTAAGCTGGTAGCGATTGTTGTGCTATCTTAAGATTAAAAAAATATCACCTATAAAATAAGGTTATTTCTAAAAGATCGTACCTGCACTTTATCGCAACCTATTTACCGATTCAACGCGTTCAAAAGTTAACATAAGCGACGGAGACTTTAAACGCGCTGGCTGTGCATGTATCATGCAAACGCATAAAGGATGCATTTATAATATTAACGAAGAAAAGAAAATATTTCAATGACTTAACGTAATAAGAAATTATAAGTATAACAGTTTCACGCACGTATATATGTATATTAATACAGGATTTCTATAAATGATTCATGCATCCAGGACGCTTATGGAAATTATCGATTAAATCAATATGCCGCCTCTCAGGAAAAAGAATATACTTGTCATCTTACATGAATCATTTAAAACCCTGTAACCTGTATAAGCATATAAGGAACCTATGTGTTTATTTCGCTTAGGTATATAAAATAGCACTATTATGACAGCTAGAATTACACATCACTTTTTATTCTTTAAACATGCTCAGTGTTTTGTTTGTCATTTTGACATGCATACGTCTCATTATTTCGTTTTGGGACACATTCAGTGAATTCCTCTTACAGTCACTAGATAAAGACTGTAAATTCCTCTCTATTGACATTGCCATCTAGCGGTGACGGTAGGGCCTATGGGCAAGCGGTAGAAAAAGAGCTCTATATTACAGAGTCTGGTAGAAGTGAATACCTACTTCGGTAAGGAAGAATAAATAGAATGGAAAATCATCCTCGTACGCCGTAAAAGCGCGTTCTTCGCAGATGTGTCGAATAATCTGCCGTGGAGCTGCATAATTGCATACCAAAGTGGGGGTCTTTCCCCATTTATAGAGATAGTCCCTGCATCTGCCATGTTCTGCCTGTTGAAGATCCGCAATATCTTGCGAGTCTGCTCAAATCCAGAGGGTACTGCAGTTATATACGTAAAATCATGACACCAGTGGAGTGTTTTCCATTCATTCGTTCATTATCATCGGTATTGCCAAGTGTGTTAGACGAAAGTGGTGGTTTGCCGAGTCTGTTGGTATTGAAATCCGCAATATCGAAACGTACTGGCAGTTCCTGGAACAAACTTATATAATATATAGGTAATTCTTATACAATATGAGTTTACAAGCATTTTTGGGAAACGCTTCGGTGTCACAAAGATATATCAAAGATACAGCCCAACCGCAACGATTTGCTTAGACGGCTTGCTAAAGCACTTTAAAATTCTTTGTCCACCACACAAGATAGTCCACACACAGTTTCTTGGAGAGAAAAAAACAATATTTAAATTATACATGTCACCTATTGGGTCACAATCAATTCGTTCAACATTTTTTGCGGTATCTGAAATCACTTTTCGTTTATTCTTTTCTGTCTTGAATGCTATTAATTTTGATTACTGATAATGGACATTTGAAGCGAACACAAAGCATGTGACGCATTCTTTTAATTTGAGAAATATCATCAAGGTGGCTTCATGTGATTTGCTTGGATTATTATCTGTGAGAAAAGAGCCATGAAAGGATTCAGATCCAAATACTTCTATTGCTACATTTCAATACTTCAGTACCCCATAAATGATCATTTTGTTCATCTGTACCTATTGCCATTCAATTCTTAACCTTTTTTCTGTTTCTCCTTCACATTTGCCTTTGCGCAGTTCGGGCACAATCTTGAACAAAACCTCATTTATTAAGGCTTTAATAATTTTGCTTGGTAAATTTATAGGAGGTAGAGCTCTGAGGCCACAAAATTGCTGAGAACAGTAATCCTATGATTGGAACAGGGATACTGTAGTCAATGATTAGTAGAATTTGTTATCTTATGTCCATGGCCGCAGTGTATTCACAACATGCTCGCTACACCTTTCTATGTTTTCTTGTGATTCTAGATGTGGTTATTCAATAACGTTTTAACTAACTTGGTAATTACACCATTTGCACATTCACGAACATGGTCGTTTTGTAACATAGCTGCTGATTCAAGCTAAGGAAACATTCTCGGTAAAACTAAAAGCACTTCAACAAATTAGTTTGATCTGATTGAACATATACAAAAATTTGATTAAATGATCTCGAAAATTGAGTAACTATTTGAGGTCTCCTTCCTGACATGGTTGGTAATCAGTCTTTTATGGCGAGCTATTTATGTCCTAGTGTCATCGTATCTTGTAGCTATGGCAACTAATCGGTTTATTTTGAGGTTAGAATTCGCTTACCTGCTTAGTTTACACTTAGTTTTTGATAAAACAAACTCTCATGGATCTTACATAACACGGTTCTATGCTTTTAGGAATAAGCGTCCGTCGCATACCGTTAAGTGTAATCGCTTAACCCTTAACTTCCCCTATTTAACGAGAATTACATAGTCAATTTCTGAAATTACCTAAAACTTCAATCAAATGGAGAAATATTAATTTGAATACGGCTTTTGCCGACCATGCGATTAATTACTCCCTTTCCGMGAGATGCCGCGTTACGGCCAAAGACTATTACATATTTACGTTGGAGTAGGAAAATGTGATAAAGATTGTTTTGTATGGTCTCACTTGGACAAAAAGGACACAAATACGTAGGAAAAATGGTAGAAATCTTTGAAAGAAGGCATTAGGAAAACAGTTTGAACTGAATTCTAGCGATACTTGCATTTTTTTTAATAGAACCATAAAGGTTTGTACGTCGGATATTGATTCTACACCAAATTCTAAATAAAAAAAACCTGTTAACGCTCAGACTATACGTTTCTTAACGCTGATATTCAGGAAGTCATTACGATGAAATATAACTCCATCAGGAAAAAGTAAATTCTTACTTTCTTGATTCTCGCCCAACAACCACTGACGATGCATAGCCCGTCTTGGAGGTTAGCACCAGTGACGTCGTCAGTCGTTTCGAGGTTCGTTATTAATTGAATACCCTTGAGTACCATAACGTATTCAATAATGCACTCAACTAGGTACGCACAATAACTGCAAAAAGTTAAATATTATTTCTCTTCTAGTAACTGTCGTTTCCTAGGAAGTTCAGAATAGCCGCTCAGATGTGTTCGATATATTCAATAACTGCTTGCATATTAAATGAAATATTTTGCACCATTTTACTGATAACATTAATTTTAGCTCAAATAACAACCTGCACACTTGATTCCATTTCTTTATATTTGTGTCTAGGTGAAGGAAGGCAGAGAAGCAGAAATTGCTTATATAATAAATCAGAAGGCACTGTAATATTGGTTAGATCAAAAGTTGCCAATAAACGTTCCCAGTAACAGCAAGCCTGAGGTCTATTAGCACATTTAGTGCTGTTTGCCCTTCCTCATTAATTATATAATCTAGTCCTATAATTATTCTTTTCGATAATTTTTTTTACTCTTGCATTTCCATCGCAGAGCAAACCTTAATTAAATATCATATTATATTCGCGAATTTTTGGTTACACCTATAAGAGAAACGAGGTGGCAACGCTACCGGTTTCATCTCACATTAACAAAAATCGAGCGCGTACGGCACTAAACGTTGCGCTTGCAGATCTTTACTAGTAGATAGATAATTAGTTATCTAATTATGTAACAACTATTGTCAATTTTGAGGCGAAAACAGCACCAGCTACTACTTAAAACTGTATACCAGGTTATATTAGAGTGTTTTCGTAAACAAATTAGTTTTTATTAAATCACATGTGAAATATGATAATATTCAGCAATAGATTACTTTGTTGCTGTTTTGATGTGCTTAACTAAATTTTGTTATTATGAAAACTTGCGTACATGTTTCTTCTATACCCCAAAAAAATTTAATTGGAGTATTATTGCTTATCCTTTTCGAGATATTAGTTTGGTAGTAAAGATACTTTTCGCGTATTTCTGATCGGTGAATGTCGCCGGCCTCTTAAGAGACCATTTTTTAGAATACTTGTACGTTATGCCTACCTAACATTACACAAATTAAAACTGTTTGTCGGGAACATTAAGGATTATCAAAACACTGTTCGTTAATGATGAAATCGGCAAACCCTTCATCAGATACCTCTCATAACTGTGCTAAATTAAAACGGCCCCAAGATTGCCAATGCTGTCGTCAGCGGCGTTACGTTTACCCGGAAACCCTTAACGCGTCGTGGCAAGCCAGGTTAAATCTTTTCAGCTCGACCTACAACGTCTAACCGATTATCGCCGGTTTCTTTATATAAATGCAAATTAGACGGTGGGCGTCTTGTGCACGGTTGCCCGTGCCTAACCGTCCGTAGCTCAATAAAATTTTAGTTGGGAACGACGCTCGGCAGCGTCGCTATTAATTACCAACTTGCCCGAAACCAAACACTGGGAGAATTCGGTTAGGCCGGCGATCTTTACTCCTTGTACATCGAAACAACTGCTATTAATCAGGTCCACCTAGTTCGGTGCTTTGTGCTGTCATTGCGGCCTCTGTGTATTGCGGCTGAATCAGTGCCTCAGAGTTTAGTATAGTGTCCTATTCTAAAGTTTCGTAAACTTATGTTGCTAAAACAACAAAATGCAGCAGGGAAATTCCTGGTAGTAGTACGCTTGTGTCTGAAACATGCATTACTGATATGTTATATATGTATTCTAGGTTTTTCGGTGCAAATTCAAATGAGGTCAAACCAGCCTTATTTAACATCCTTCTTTTTTGTAATATCAATTTACACAAAAACAAAATTAGTCTATGCTATGTTGCCTGCAGCAGAACAGTCTGTGGGCAGCTGTTTCGGCTTATAAAGCCTCCACAGCACAGATCTGGCTTTCTCTCATATAAGTCAATTGTGGGCGCCACTATGCCATCCAGTGATGGGCGTTTACGCGTAAATTATAATTTTCTATATTTCCCGCGTAGAAAATGTAGATAAAGCATTTTGGCGTAGATTTTGAGTAGAAAATATGAGACGAGTATATTATGGCTAWTGTATATTAAGTGTATTGTGCAAATTATTTTGTTCCAATTTTCCTGTTTTATGGGTCAATTTAAAATTTTTTTAAAGCACTGCAGTTTTTTAATATTTATATTACAAATTTGCATAACTTATTTTAGTAAGTCATCAGAATACCCAAACGGTTTTCTTACTACTTTGGGACAAAACATACTTACGAAGTCTTTTCTTCTACGAGTATATTAGGTAGCATATGAAATAGCCCATCTTCTCCCGTTTATAGACAAGAAAGATAATAAAATCATAGTTTACAGTCATTTAAGAACCCATTGACCGATTGAGGGCTCCAAAGCACGCTTGTGCCTTCTGGCCCTAACAACTGTATGCCGAAACAAGTTATTGTTGTTTAACGTGTGTCTKGTTATTTTAATTACAACMAAGTAGTATTTTGTTTATTTAGGAAGCAACAAAAATAATAATATACAAAATAATAATGTCATTTGAGGCATTTGGAGCTGTTAAAAGTACTAAATATTACTAGTTTGCTGTTTATCTACATAATGTTGTTTTCTACAGTAGACTTTTAAAGTGGAATATTACATAGTTTACGCGTAGATAATGGCGTAATCTACATGGAGTGTTCTACGCGCCCATCACTGATGCCACCTATTGACAATTAACGGTGTATCCCTCCGTCTCTGTGAGGAACCTTAATTTTAACGGTAGTTCTCCTTGTAGTGGGCGTTCAAAAACCATCGGAGGTATTCAACGTCGGTTTCTGCAGAGTTCAGTTTTTAACATAATAACATAATTAGTCTATTTCATATTGTCTGCTTCAGAACAAACTGTGAACAGCTATTTCGGTTGATAGAGCCTGCTCAGAACATCTATAGTCCTAGTGATTTCTGAATGCTTTGTACAGCCTTTTTATAACTGCTGCCAAGCTACAATATGCATGGCGATCACTGAACATTTCAGATCAAGTTACAGTCACGAAATTGATGGCTTTATACAGATTTTCCAACAATTTACTGTTCTATTTTTCTTTCAAAGGTAAGAAATAATAATTATTGACAAAGTAGGCTTGTGTAGTGCAGCTAACGTTACTACCACTTAGTTCGTGAATTTTACGATTGCGGCAGGCTAAAAACTTCTTTTAATTCATGATAGTACAGTTACTTAACAGGATTACTAGAGCCACAACCTCACAAATACGATACGTAACCTAAAAGTTATACGAAACCTCGTCACCCCACAGCTCCGAAATGTGAGCTTTCCCCAACCTTGAAGTTGATTGTTGAACAAAACTCTACAGAATATGTTGAAAATACAAACTCCCAGGCATTTTCTCATATTAAAATATATCAAATAATACCAACAAGCGACAGATGACAAGTATACGTCAAAGGAATTGTTGTGTTCACCTTCCTGAGAGGAGCCAAATTAATTTAATCTATAATTTCCATAAGTTCAATGGATGCATGAATCTTTTATAGAAACGCTATATAACTTACGGTAGGAGATGTATATGACAAAGCAAATCTGCCATAGTGTCTGCGTTGAGACTATAGCTATGCTGAGACTTGATAAGTCTTAATTCAGCTGTGCGCAATTTGTTTTGTGGCAGATAGCATGTACTAATTTTGTTATTATACTGAGAACTGCACTGTTTTCGGACACAGTTGTTGGAGGCTCTGTTGCCCACTACAAGTTGGGTTACCGTTCCGAGTACAGGTTCCCTCCAGAGACGGGTGGGAGACACTTTTAATTGACAATACATGTTGTGGTGTCGCCAACAATTATTATTATCATCGCATATCAATTTACAATTTATTTATTGAACTCAACTTCCAACTGCAATTGATTCGTATCTTACTTACAGATTTTTAATCACTAAAAGAGGAATGAAAGTATATCTTCAAAATAACTGTAACTATATTTGAACGGATTTTAGCAGTCTCTTAAAACCGAGACAACTAATAGCATTTGTGACGGTTTGCGGTGAGGTGTTATAAACTCGAACAGCTGCATTAATGGGGCTTCTGATCCCTCTGTTGGAAAGCCTCAAATGCTTATATTCCTTGCAATCTGAGTGTTGTAGTTGTCAAGCTCACTGTTTAGATTAAATACCTCTTATTTTTTGTAGGCCACACGTCAAACGGTAAACTAAACTGTACTGAATCAGATACATCAAATGTTCAGCAGATGTACAATCAGCGTTTTGGAACCTTGCTAGTTTCTGGATTTAAAAATTCTGAAGCATTACCAACATTGCATTCACTACATCAGGGTAGCAGTTGTGTTGAGTTGTGTTCATTTGTTTTGCCCTTTTCAGTTCTCATTATTAGCGTACCATTTTAAATATTTTACCTCGCTTACTTTTTGCATTGTATAATTCGTTAGGTTAAGCTACGGTTTCTGTACACGATACTCATGTATACAGTTTGTTTGGGGTTAATAATGCTCTCCGTCCATCTCCTAATTTTATAAGGATGAGGCAGGTGACATTTCAGTTACTAGATCCATAGTATTGTACTTTTAGCTCTGGCATCATGAATTCGTTGACTCCTGCCGTAGCTCTGTGGTTCCATAATAAAAAATAGAGTGAAATGCTGTAACCTAAGGCATGATATTTGACTGCTGCTAAAACGCCCTGTTTTCGGAATTATCCTGTATAATATTACAAGTTATTTCCTTTCTAACGTTTTATGTGGGTCAAACCCCAGCCAAATATCTTTCTGTAAGGTTTGCCGGCAATAAACTACCTACAACGAATTTGTAATTTTTACTGTATGTTTTGGATAAAAACGAAACCAATAAATAATTTGGCTATTCATATTGATGTTTTGAGTAAGCTCTTTTAAGTTCAACTAATCAACGGCATTCAAAAATTCACTGCAATTATACCACATTGGACCAACATAGTAATTAATCATTATTTGATGGGGGTCTATTCATTAGCAGTTATTTCATCAGATTAGGTACATTTGAAGATAGATTAAGTTGCCCAATATAAGACAATGATATTGCCTCCTTTATTCCTGTTATAGGAAACTTAAAAAAAGCGGTTTGAAACCTTATATAAACACTACCAATAGTAAGGAGAGAAATATTGTTCTGTATATACATGACAGCTCTGCATTTCATCTTTAACTATTTCATCTTGCTTGGAATACCCTCTTGTCACTTTCGTGTTAAATTAATGGGTGGCCTGCTATGCAAGAAGATTGCGGAACAGACACGTTAATCTGTATGCACTCCATTAGCAGACAAGTGAAATTACATCCCTTAGTTAGGCTTTCGCCTCTCCTTTGTCTTGCTTCAGGGGAGAAATTTCTAATCCAGAGAAAGTGAGTTCGATGAACCAATACTTTGACGCGCATATAGGAGTAGGTAAATTGAATAAGTAGTATTAGCAACCATCACAGAATATTTATCCTTAATGCCCATATTTACTAATTTAATCCAGTGCTAATTTGTAAGCTGTACATATATTTGAGAATATAATGAGAGATTATTGGGGAAGTATGCATAAATTTAAATGAAAAAGTAACTCGCTGCGGTCGGGACTCGAACCCGAATCTTCTGACCTGACCGCAGCGAGTTACTTTTTCATTTAAGGCTATGTATCATATATGTATCATGGTGTATCATGGCGTCAAGTAGACAAATTCTATGTGACAAGTGCGAGCATATTTTGCACGATACTGAAAAAAATATTAAGTGTGAAAAGTGTAAAGTTAGAGGGTTACATCACGCATGTAGTCCTTTCAAACCAGCAGAGTTGAAATTTTTGGAGATCAACACTAAATGCATCAAATGGCTATGCACTGCTTGTTCCGAGGAAGGCATGCTGAATCAGTTAACAGAGATCCTTGCCACGATAAGATCATTAGATGCGAAAGTTACTTTGTGCATGGAGCATATCTCTGCGCAGAGGATTACTATAGAAAAACAGAACAACAAAATTGCCGAACAAAGTAAGGTTATAGAAGAATTGACAAAAAATAATAGTGCGGATGTGCAAGTGCATCATCAATATAGAACGCGATCCACTAAACAGTCACCTGTAGTGGTTGGTAATGCTGGCTCCGATAATTCAACTAACAGCCTGAGGAGTGCTCTAAATGACGATAGTTCAAGCAGTGTCTTAAAGAGTGCTCCGAAAGATAAAATAGGCACCATGCCCGTAGCTGACAACAAAAAACCAAGGCAACAAATAAATGATAAAGAACCTGCCAAAGTCATATCGCCCATCCATAAGAACCAGATCAAACAAGGACAGGAGACAGACGAAGGCTTCACTACTGTTCGACGTAGAAAGTTAACGATTAGGGGGAAAAAGGAAAACATTTCGCTGGCTGCGGCGGAAACACGAAAATGGGTATTTGTTTCGCAATTGAGGAGCACCACTACCGAGGACGATGTGAAGATGTATTTATCTAGCAACGGCATAAACATACTGGAATGTGAAAGACTAAATATATATCATACAAACATTGCTGCCTTCAAAGTGGCAGTTGAAACAAAGGATGAACCTCTTCTGTTTAATGAAGACSTGTGGCCCAGAAAGCCAGCCCAGTTGCATCAGAGTCAATAAAACAGACAGAATCAATCTTTACCAATACAGTAATAATGCACCAAAATATACAGTGTATAAAAAACAAAATCTATGACGTGGACATGTTCATCGAAGACTGGAAATATAAAATAGATGTCCTAGCATTGAGTGAACACTGGTTAAACCCTGACGAAAGAGACTTCTTTGTACTGAGTGGCTATTCATGTCTGTCGTGCTACTGCAGAACGAACAGATCCCACGGTGGTTCTGCGATCTTCGTACGCAACGGCCTTTCCTTTGTAGAACTGGAAGACCTAAAAAAATAAAAACATAGAGTTAGATATAGAAACTAGTGGTATTAAATCAGCAAAATTGAAATTACTCATAATAAGTGTGTACAGATCGCCTTCGGGCGATTTTAATTCGTTTCTAAATCAGATGGAAACTATACTTGAAAATATCAGGAACAAATATAAGAACTACAGCCTAATACTCGCAAGAGACTTCAATCTAAATTTTATGAACACAACAAATTCTAAAACCAAAGTCTTGTTAGATCTTCTTGTTAGTTTCAACTTAAAACAGGCGATTGCGGAACCAACCAATCACTTCCCATTCCGCAACTCAGATTGACAACATATTCACAGACATAGCTGAGTATCATAGCGAAGTAGTGACTACAGCTCTATCTGATCACACCGGACAGATAATCATTTTAAAAAATAAAATTATAGAAAGTTGCACAACATCCGAAAATACTGAAAGACGCAGAGTCTACTCTAAACAAAATCTTGCAAACCTGGGCAATAAAATACAAGGCATAGATTGGTGCGTGCTAGATTCATTAGTTGATGTGAATGTAAGCTACGATAGATTTGAGGGCATCTTACTAAAAGCTCTGCGTGAGACGTGTCCGGAACGAATCATTAAAAAAGGCAACAAGTCATGGATTACTCCCGAATTAAAAAGACTTGCTGGCATAAAGCGACAGTTGTATGAGGGCATGAAGGATGGACGAGTTACTACCCCCCAGTATAGAGCTTTCTGTTTAAGTTTTAAAAAGGAAATAAATGAAGCTAAAATAAGATATAATTCTGATTACATTATCAAATCGACTAATAAAACAAAGGCAATTCGGAATATTGTGAACTCTATGAAGGGACGAAAAAATCAAAGCATTGACCCAAAGCAGTTAATTTTTGAAAACGAAATAAACAGCGACGACGATATTGTAGATGCAATGAATTCATACTTTTTAAAAGACCATTCGACAGATTTAAATCGGGTTAATTTTACAAGTAATTCCTACGTGGAGCACTGCCGGTATACCTGTTATCTATATCCTGTTGAGATTAATGAAATAAAAAACATCATAATGTCCCTAAAAAATACAACATCAGTAGGCCATGACAGCGTTCCAGTTGTGGTATTAAAACATCTAGCTGATTATATATCCGCACCGTTGTCAAAAATCATTAACCTATCACTGGAAACAGCTCGTTTCCCAGACAAGCTCAAAGAGGCTATTGTAAGACCTGTGTTTAAAAAAGGAGATAAGACCCTCATTAAAAATTATCGACCAATAGCTGTTCTCTCCAATATATCTAAAATATTTGAAAAAGTTATCTTGACTAGGCTGCTTAGCTTTATAGATACCCACCATTTATTAAGTAGTGCCCAAAATGGTTACAGAGAAGGCAAATCCACCAATACTGCAATCAACAACTTTCTTCAGGAAGTTTACGAAGCCTTAAATGATAAAAAACCTGTAGTCGGTGTTTTCTTGGATTTATCAAAGGCCTTCGACACTAGATTACAAAATATTATTATCTAAGCTGGAGATAATGGGCTTTCGGGGAAATGCTGGAAGGCTGATTGAGTCTTACTTAGAAAATCGCAACCAAAAAGTCATGATAAAGGATAGTAATAGTTCGCAAATCATATCAAAATCTAGAAGTCCAAGATGTGGTGTGCCGCAAGGCTCATTACTTGGCCCTTTTTTATTCCTATTATATGTAAATGATTTGCCTAGTGTAGTTACAGAGCCCATAAGTCAATTTGCCGATGATACGTCGTTGGTTATAAAAGGCGAATCGATACCCGCTATTCAAGACAAACTACTATGTAATATGAAGAATATCAAGACTTGGTGTGATAACAATAACTTAAAGTTAAACATTCAAAAAACAAATGTGATGAGCTTCTCATTATCCAAATCTCATTCTGTGAACGTCTTTTACAAAAACAYCGAACTTACCTCTTCAGACACAGCGACGTTCCTAGGGGTGGTGCTCGACAGTTGCTGTTCCTGGAAGAGTCACATAGAGCATTTGATTGGAAAACTAGCACCATTCAATTACGCACTCCGATCGGTATCCTCTACAGTTAGTGTATCGGCAAGTTTGACTGCATACTACGCATTTGTCCATTCCCGTCTTCGCTACGGTGTTCTCTTCTGGGGAAACAGTGTTGATGTTTGGCGGGTTTTTATGCTTCAAAAAAGATGCATACGCAGCATCTATCTTATGAACAAAACAGATTCGTGCAAAAAAGTGTTCTCTGAAAGCAAAATACTCACCGTATTAAGCATCTATGTTCTGGAATGTGCCGTTTTTGCGAAGGAGCACTTTGTGAAAAGTCACGTACACCATCACATTTACGATACACGTGGGTTGTGCGCGGGTCATCTCAGAGTTCCGCAAACAACTTTTACAAAAATTAAAAGGTCGTTAATTCATCAGTCCATAGACCTTTATAATGCTATTCCTAAAAAGGTGCGGCAACTACCACTGGTGCAATTCAAAAAAACACTAAAGCGCCATCTTACAGAAAACCCTTTGTATTGTGTAGGTGAATTTTATATGACTTGTTCAAATATTCTGTAATGTCAAATTTGGTGTAAATGTCATTTGTCTTACTTGTTACTTGTTCTATATATATACATACATATCTTGACTTGTTTCCGTGCCTAAATGGCCTTATGGAATAAATATATCATTATTATTATTATTATTATTATTATTATTATGCCTGCTTCCCCACTAACCTCTCATATCATTATTCAGGTGAAATATAAATTAGATCTTTTTTCTTCAACAAACAGTTATTTTCGTTTKGACAAATATTCCATACAGTTKTAAAATAACAGTAAAGCCATTAACAAAATTTGACCACTGTACCTTMTGATYTCWTATTGTTGTCGCTTTCACTTGTTTCTATTACTGAGTACTTAGTGTTAGACGGCTACTTCATAACAGACGCTCTTATCGGACCCTAGAGCCACTGTTGAGTTAAGAGTAAAACAGAAGTAGTTAGGATGTTCCCTAAAAAGGGAGACCCTATAAAAAAATTCAATTGAAAGCTGAGGAAAACGTTAGGACTGCAGGCGGCGAGAATACTATTACTATTTGTTTATACTTAGCGGTTTCCTAAATGTCCTAAACTGAACTAGAAATATTAAACAATAATAGCAGGACGAATTTACACAAATAGCTTATAAGCTAAACGGCGTAACTACGGCCTTTATCAATAAGGTCAATGTCCTTTTGGTTTATACTTGCATGAACCTAAAATACCGATTGTATCGCAAGGTTTATTTATGTCACCTCATGAAATAAGTGGTTTGTTTGGCGAGATTAGTAGTCGAACATTGTTTTGCAAGCGCTAAAAGGTTATTGTAATGGCAATCTATGGGTAAGGGATGAATTAAACATTTATTTAAAAAAAAGGTTTTATTTTATTGGGTCGTGCCAAACAAAAAAACAGAAATTTAGGTTTTGTTGAAGCTAACAAAAAAGGAAATACATTAACTGGAAGTTAGTAGCATTGGAAAAGTGAGTAAGCTCGTGCGGAAGATAGATACGAATCACCTTGCCTAAATACGCTAACACCAAAGTTATGCATTCCCAAATACGCTATATATTCTCTTCAAGTTCTGAGGTATTCTACCTTCCAGATTTCATTAAATAGCAAAAGGTCCGCGAACGCCTGCAAGGAAGTCGTAAAACCTTTTGCCGTTAGTTTCCTGTCATTCCCCTTGATAACGTAATAAATTCTATGGCGGGGCAATTAAAAAAAATAAACCCGAGATTAATTTGGAAGCATTTGCCGGGAATGAGCTGGCTCTGCGGCCGGCAAAGCGATAAAAACAGTAAATATTTGCGGTTACAAACACCAGTAATACAAGGTTAGGGTCTAAATTTGAACTTTTATGTACTGCTAAAACGAATGACGTGCAGTTGTATCTATTTTGTTAGCTTAATTAGGATTTTATTGCTTTTTGGACGTAGAGTGATAGGGAGAAGCTATTCTGGTACTGTGTAAGTTCTTGATGACTATTAGCGAGTGTGGTATTCGGAAACCCAAAAGAGATTAATAAACGTTGCAAGCAAGATAAACTGCGGTTCGGAGAATAAAACCATTTCAATACCAAGCTTTTCAATGCCTTTTACGAAAGAGATGCGTCTGAAATATGCAAGGAACTCATTTTTTTGATATTTCGATCCTTCCAACCCTGCTTTGTGTTTAATAGCAGAAACCATAAAAGTCAATTCGAATGAACACTTCGTTTACATTTACGTTTACAGAACAATGCAGCACTATCGAGCAATTTAACAGACATTATTTGATTTGTCCGTTGAAGACACATTGTCGCTGTAACGCATTTAATTTGAAGAAAATGACACTGTTTTGCAAGGATAAAATCATAAAATGTGTTGTTGTGGAAAAATTTACATATGTACTTAATCAGCACGAGCGCATTTTTCGTTTAGTTTCCTAAAATTGTTACAGCGTATTCGCGACTTACCACTATTGTGATCTTGCCATCAACCGCCATCTAAATCTACAAAATGGTATCGCAAAAGCGAAATATAATAAGAATGGTTTCGTGTTTCGGAGTCACACTAGGTGCAGTTGTCAAACACTTACTAGATGATTCCTTCCTTTTACAGGAGGCACAAGTACTGATAATTTAGGATTTAAATTGATGAAATTTCTAACGTGTCAGTTTAACATTTTTACCTTTAGTCCAAAAAAACTTTTTTAAAGCTACTATTAACGAAGTTTGTTGCAGTAGCATATTTCGGGGGATCAAAAGAAATAATCAGTAATATATTTTTCACAACAAATTCATCAAACCAAAATTACCTATAAAACTCAGAACAAATTTTCAGAAATACTCTTAAACGCTGAAGATAAAACTGAATTTGTCAACGAGTCAGGAGTTTATAAATTAACTTGCTCCGAGTGTAATAGTATGTATATTGGGCACAAGTTAGCAGAAATAAAACGATAAAACGAATGTTAGAACCATTAGAAATAAATCGTTTCACGACCCTATTCAGTCCGTTTGGCTGAAACAGTTTGTATAATATAAATAAAAATGTTATCACGTGTAGCACCCAGTAATTATAATTGTCCATATAATAAGATAAGTTTTATTAACTTTAAAGTTATTTATTCCAAATCACTAACACTAATGTTTTAATAAAATTAACTAATATTACTGTCCGAATCAGAATTTAAATTAATTATTAAACTGTTCACACATGGAGATAGGGAGGTGTTTTCCGTTTCAATAACATATTTTTACACCGTTTATTCCCATTTCGGTAGTAATCCTATCGACCTAATTCCTTATAACGTCCATCGCACTAGCACTTAAATTAGAAGAATTATTGTGCCTTTTTTAAGGCCACTTGAAATAAGTTCAATAGGACTAAGAACGCAGTAGTAAGGACGCAGGCTAGATACGGTATGTTCTTTACAATATCATCGATACTGTATTGCTGAGCGATATTCAGATCTTTAATCCTGCCCAATACGACATTTGTTGGTGGCTTTGTTGGACACTTCAATGTTATTTATCCTCATATAATCAATTATATCCTGTTTTCTGATAGCCTGATTCGGTTTCTTATCCAGCTGTTTAAACTAGGATTTTGCGTTATCCATTAAATTATTAAGAGGTAGAAACGGCAACAGTTGCGTTGTAAACCAAGTCTCAAACAGTGAAGCATCCATATCTTGACGGTAATCAGCAGAACGTTCTTTTATGTTTCTTGCTGACAAAATAAGTGCGTTACAGGCCCATCCATTACTTCCTCTTCCGCGTAGAATGATAATTATTTTGTCTCACGAAGGAGATGTATTTAAACAGCAATTAATTTTACCACCTGACCTTTTTTACAGCATCATGTAAATGAAATCACTTTTCACCGAGGTAAACTATACTCCGCCCTTCATCATGTTACTTTTTTATCTGCGTAATATACTCGCTTCTCAATTATTTTAAGCATTTTAAGATTAATGCCGATACTACGTAAATATAGTCTAAATGTTCCGTCACAACATTTAATATCGTATCCTGAATTAGTTAATCTTTGTTTCAATGTAGAAGTCGTAGGCACCATATTTACTGTAGACACGTATCAGCGATACCCCTAGCGTCATCTGTGATGTGTGTGCACGAACAGCGAAGTGCGATGTGACGAGGGATTGGTTGGTGAAGTAGAGGGACGGGGAATCAGGTTAGGTTAGGTACGATGGTATGACGTATTATTCAATTTATCATTGTAACGTCCTCCGAAATAAAATAGTTACTTCACATTTTGAGAATTCCTTAAAAGCACCGGATTCCACCGCGTCAATATCCTACAGTATCAGGATAACTTCACGGAATATACTGTGTGTTTTGAACCTCAACAAGAGTAATCTGCAGTAAAGAGACTGCATTTACCTCAAAAGAGTTCGAAGGTTTGAGCGAGTCAAGAGAAATAACCAGATTCTACTAAACGCAATAAGAACGACATACAATATGGAAAATGGAAAAGACTGGAATCAACACCTACGATATCTACAGTTCGCGTTCAACACTCACAAAAACAAAACACCACGATGAAGTCCTCACGAACTGTTGTTCAACTACCATCTACGAAACGCTCTCCAAAATCAATTGGTACTGGCTATTAAAGAAAGCAACGACGATTACAACTTAGACAAATATATACAAACAACAAATACAACTTCAACAGATAAAAGACAAATATAGGTTTGATACAAAACACAAAAAGCTTAAAGTATATCAAGAAGGTGACTTTGTTCTGGTACGAGGGGATCCTATAGCTATGGGCCAGACCACGAAACATCCGTTGTATACATGGTTGCCAAACTTATCGGAGACGATAGGTATTTGTTGAATGACATCCCTGGAACCCAGCGAACACAACGTGCGTTCAACTCCGCCTTCGCATCAAATGCCATGAAGCCGTGGTGTCATCTGCTTGAGGACGACCCAGCGGAATTCGATTCCATAGAAGATCCACAGCGCAATGCCGAGGAGTCTTCACGGAAGTTTCTTGTTGGGAACTGCCGATGTTGCTTGCTATTGCCTTCATCATTTGTGTTTGTATCAGATGGTGATTGGAATGTGAAAACTGTGAAGTTGGAAGTGATTGGCAGTGCGATAATTATATTTTTGTCATAGAAATTATTTCTATTATTTTTTTTCTATTATTTCTATTTCGCTGATTTGCATCCTAGAACCATTGGGAACTTACAGGATTGTCTCTGGAACTCACTGGCAAATGATAATTAATAACGTGAACGCGACGTAAGTATGGATGGTGGATGTAAGTCCGCGTGTGAATGTCATTTTGTCACCTGTCATTTCATTTCCCGGCCAGACCTGGTTGTCAATTGTCATGAATGAGTTGCTAAAAGTAACAATAGTATTTGTTACTAGCTGCGTGTGCGCCTGTGTCACCATTACTGCTAGTTTTTTCAGCAACCAAAAATTAATTTTTTTCAAAATATGTTTACATACTCGAAAAAAAACGCACCGAAAAATGGTTTAAATAAAAAAGGCCTATCATCGTTCCAACCAAAACAAAACGTACCAATTTTGGTACAATTGTACCACCACGGCAACACTGCCGAAGACATCAATGGTGGTAGCGTGCCGAGTTGTCAGCGATAGCGTCATCTGTGATGTGTGTGTGTGTGTGTGAACCGCTAAATGCGAAAGTGCGATTGGTTGGTGAAGTAGAGTGACTGGGAGTGAAGTTAGGTTAGGTACGACGGTTCGACGCATTAGGTATCATTGTAACGGCCAGAGGATTCCCCTCTGACACATGTTTTACAACTTCTTCTTTATTTCTTGTAACTAAACTTTTACTTAATTAACACCTTTGTTAGTTCACGTTCATATGCAACTTTAGTCGGGTATAAAATCAAACCCTTTGCTGGCACCTGGGAAAAATCAGCTTATTCTTCAACATTTTTTCATAGACGAAACATGATGAAACAAATTTACTTCGAAGCAGCACAGATGCACAAAAATATCACAACACGATCGTTTGCAAATTAAACAAAATTTGTTTGTAATTACTCTACCTGCTATCCATTTTTCTAAGCAAAGTGTTTAAGGGCTTAAGGCTAGCTTAAAGGAATTTCTCTTATGGGGTTTCCAATGTAAAGTATTGAATAAATAACTAAGTTATTTGAAGACATATTAATTTTATTCAAAAACCAGTGTAATCTGACAATTATTATCTACAAAATGGCCGAATCAAAAATTTTAAAAACTTACGGCAAAAATAATTACGATTTGTTTAAGAACGCGAAATGCTCAGAAACGTAAAAATGACTTATTTGAAAATTTTTTTCGGCCGAATGATAGATTTTTGTCTTCTGAGTATGATGTTGTTTTTAGTTTTTTGATAGCGTTAATAATAACGAAAATATCTGTTCAATACTTTTGCTAAACTTTTCGGCCCAACCCAGTGTTGATTTACAACATACCAATTGACGGCACTTGAGTAAACAGCTATTGCAGTTTATGGCGGGAGGGTAACCTCAGGTATGGATGGTAGAAAAACGCAGGTACTGGGGATGACGAAACGATTCTTCGAACTACTGCTTTTATTCTGCTCTGCAAATTTATGTCGTTGGGACACATAGAAAGCATACAGGGCGTGTAGTCCCAAAAGTTCATATTTACAAAGTCAATTAAAATCAATACGACACTAATTGCGCTATGCATATATGAACTACATATGAATAAGTTAACATAATTTGATGATAACTATTAAAAATCAATTTGCCAAAGTGTTCTTTTTATATCTTATGTGCTATCCGCTTTTGCGGATTCATCCGGAACATAATTCATAAATTAAAGAATATATTTCCATGTCGAGGTAGCAAATATACAGTTTTGTCAGGCGCCTGACTGTCGGATAAATTGGACACCAGTTTCTTGGTAACTGGTAACGTAAACAATTTTAATCAATTTTGCGAAAGCACCTAGGACCAAGATAAATATGACGAAACTATATATTGGCAGGTGAAGGGTTGATGATCGCTTCAATACGACTGAAAGTCTGAGTTGCTGGAATTTCTAATCCGGAATTCCAACTAAACATCAGTTTTGCGAAAGGTAAGTATAATCGGTTTTTAGGGCCAGAATATGTATTATTGAAGACAATCGGCATGAAAACTTTTTCCACTGACTCATGGCAACCGCCCCCATACAATGAAAGAGGGGGTTCACTAATATAAAGCCTCAGAATTTTTCAAACCTACCATTTATGCTGTTTGAGATTTTGTGTGACTGTGTGACTTTAGTGTTACGTTATCTGAAAGAACATTAGTAAAGATGGCAAGACGAAAAGGTGATGGAAGAACTTTGTCTTCAAAAAAAGAGAAACAGGGGAAATATTGGTTCTCTTATCAAACACCGTCAAGTAAGTATTTTTCTAAAAATCCGTTTAGTAGTTTATAGTTATATATAGTTAAAAAAATTCATTTTTGGAGTGAAAAAAATGATTCCAAAACTTCAAAGATTTTATTTCCGTTCTCTTTTGTCAGAACTAGTTGATCCACGTCACACGAGAAACATGCTGATTCGGGAGGATAGATAGACGACGTTTTTGTGTAAAAAGTAGACAATCTACACCATGTTTGTTCATATTTTTTTAATACACACATTTATAATTTTGCTGTAAAGATAATTTTCTGTACAGATTGTGAACATTAACTATATGTTTATGATGTTTGGTAAATATATGTATTTTTTTCTTGAACGTTTATTATATTTTCTATTATTAAAAAATATTTTTTAAAGTATTTTTTTCATGAGATGTTGACATTTTTAATAATAAATTTGAAAGCAATATCGAAATAAAAAAACCGTTTGTTTAAAACTTTGTTAGTAATATCACTGATATGTCTGTGAAAAGCGAACATCCGATTCTCAGTGGTAAGTAAATATCTTTGAAGCGACAGGCATCAGATAGACCCACAAAATGTTGT
This sequence comes from Rhyzopertha dominica, assembly GCA_025024175.1. NCBI lineage: Eukaryota > Metazoa > Arthropoda > Insecta > Coleoptera > Bostrichidae > Rhyzopertha > Rhyzopertha dominica. Next base: position 38,447,749 of record QCXZ01000138.1, read on the forward strand.
AAATCAAAAATACTCTTTGTTGTGGCATCAGCATAACCAGCAGCGCAATAAACGCCCCGGGCCGCCCGGGCTGACAGCTTTATGGTCAACATCCTAAAATTGAGTACGGCTGTCCCTTTAACCTAGCCTTAAAAATGGCAAGCTACATACTAAGGGTCGAAACCACAGGTACACAGAATATAAATGAATAAACATCGGCTCTGGTGAATTCACTCGGACACCACAACTATTACGGCACTTGTTGATCCTCCTCAGGTAGGGATACCGAGTAAATTGACCAAAGTAGACTGCCCCTTGACCTCAGCGGGCGGAATAGACATAAATGGGAGCTAATACATGCAGTGCTATTTAAGGGAACGCTGCATATTAGGTGGATTACAAGTAACCACTCAGGACCCAGTGTAAGTTACTGTCGATGGCACCTGGAAAAGCCTCTCCGGATAAACATATGCTCTGGGTAATCTATTCGGACTTTACGACTAGGTTCGCCCTTGATGAATCTCCTCAAGTGGGTTAAGGTAGCAGTCTGGTTTGGTCAGTTTACTCGGTATTACTACCTGAGGAGCCCCAACACGGGCGAAACTAGTTGCGAGGTCCTAGTGGATTGACCAGACCAGAGCAGATGTTTATTTATCTATATGCATCGCTTACGGAGAACCTTATCTAGTGTCATCGATAGGAACCTGCACCAGGTCATGAGTGGTTAAGCATAGCTAGCGCTGAGGGCATTGGCTATCGACATAAATAAAAATAGTTATGATTTTGTGGTTTATATTAAGTCAAAGTGCAAAACATACACCTGTTTGATTAGAACATCAAACTTTCATTATGACTGTCTTGACTTCTGTTGCAATCAAATAAAATAAAGTAAATACAAGCTTTTCATACTTTTAGTATGTTTTTGTGGTTTGATATGAAATCAAATAAAGCTATGAGAGCACTTCCCGTACTTACGAGAACATGCGCAACATGCATTGTAGCTTCATGTTCGGCCCATGCAATCTTTCCCATTGCCAAAAAGCCGCTTAGTAGCTGTTCTCTTTTCAAAGACCCACGATTCCTAATTACCTCGGCACACACGACCACGAAGCTCGGCCAGTGTTAGCAAAGCCCCTCGCGACCGTCTTGATTAAAAATGCCCTTATCCTAATTACTTCGGTTGGCGCTGACACGAAACAAGCGGTGGAAGCTCCCCAAAGGTCAACAATTAAACCGGGCAAACTCCAAATCTCTGAGTTATCCCCCGTCGTCACGTAATGCCAATCTTACGTCGGCAGTCCGCTTTAACACGCCCCAAACTTTGGCGGAGGCGCATTTATTTAGAGAAACGCGAGACGGACCCGCCGATTTTGTGCAGTCGGAATGAACAGGAAAGCATTATGGATCGTGAGAGGGGTCGTTATCGGCTTACGAGTTAATAAACTTCCATTGCAAACTTGGGTGAGTGTTTCCGAAAATAGAAAATAAAGTCGAGCCAAGTTATCTCGATCTTTGTTATCCCGTTTCCGAGTAATTTGCGGCTTTGTGAATGGCTTGTGGCGATTCCTGAGAGATGGAAATTAGAAACTGTATGACTTGTGCGAAGTGTTGCCTGCATTTTAAGAATAAAAGCTTAAAGCGTAAAATATGTACCCATATAAAAGGTAAAAGTAAATGCAGTGTAGTGCCCAGAAATTTTGCACGCGGGGGGGGGGAGGATGTTAAATTCTATAAATTAAACAACAGTTATTAATTATAGAAACGTTTTACTGTTTTGAAAGTATGTGCACTTTCTCACAATATGCACTGTTGTCGTCATCTTCTAGCCACGTGTTCTGATATTTGCTACTTACCGGTACCTAATATGCATGGGTCGACTTTTTCTCATAACATCTTTTACATGTTTAACAAACTTTAACATGTTCGGTGGTTCTGTGTATGCAGTTATTGCAGAAGATTGAATGAGCTGTTATACATCAAATTTCGCAAAAATCACTTAGAAAAACTTACTGCGTACAGACGTCTCCGTATGCAGCCCGCGCCGATAATAAATGGAGATAGAAAAGTGACATTTTGTAATCACAGTTTTGCCACACACATGTTTTACGTCATCTGCACMMCACGTCGTCGACATTCGACAACGTTGCGGTGCCATCTTCAAAGTGCTTAATTTAGAATAAGTGTGAAGCAACAAATCCCAAATGGCCTAACTGTCTTCTAAGAAATGTAAAATTCTCAATTTTTAAAACACACCATCGTGGAAGCTTAAAGCCTTTTCCCAAACTTTTTACTGTTAGGAATCACCATTAGTACTGGTTTTCAACCGTAATTGTTTAAATTTACGATTGCTTATACCACTATTGAAACCATCAAAAAGTTCACCAAAGAAGCCCAACAGTAGTTCTGTATCTTCAACGTAGGAAACCAAATTGAACCGCTTGCACTTACTGACGGATTCATCTGCACGCCTAAGCATTCTTGTACAGGGTTTCTACAAATGATTCATGACGCAGCGGCATTTATTTCTGAATTCTTTGTGCCACCTTTATATAACTACTGCCAAGCTACAATATGCACGGCGATCATTGAACATCATTGAGCACGATAGTACTGAAGGGTGCAGATCAAGTGACAGTCACGAAATAGATGGTTTTATACAGATTGTCCAACAACTTAGGGGTCTATTCTTTCAAAGGCAAGAAATAACAATAATTATTGGTATAGTAGGCTTGTGGTAGCATGTATAGTGTACACCCTTGCAATGTGCAAGTTTTGTGTAGTGCAGCCAACGTTACTACCACTTAGTTTTGAATTTTACCATTGGGGCAGGCAAAAAACTACTTTCAGTCTATCGTAGTACAATTGCTTAACAGGCTTACTGTAGCCATAATCTCACAAATACGATACATAACTTAAAAGTTATACAAAACCGTGTCAGCCCACGGTTGGTTATTGCACAAAACACTACGGACTATGTTGAAAATACAAATCCCACGCGTTTTCTCATATTAGAATATATCAAATAATTCAACAGTCGACAGATGACAAGTATACGTCTAAGCATTGGTTGTGTTCACCTTCCTGATAGGCGTCACTGATTTAATTGATAATTTCCATAAACGACCTGAATGCATGAATGATTTTTAGAAACCCTGTAGATGCTGCAGTTTTACTAAATATTTGGGTACACCAAGAGTCTTTCATTTTTTATAGCATTGCCAACTTTATAGCATTTGAAGGGTTAGAATTGCTAACTTTAGAACTTAAATTGACTGACCGCCCATAAATCGCCTTTGGGTTGACAGGGGCTTTTGACTGAAACAAAAATTTTGCTTCCGAAACAACCGCAAAATAAAAACATTTAAATTGTGAAACATGATTGTTATCTTCCTAAAAAGTCTGTGTCAATGCATTTAATTTAATGTGAATATTATCTAAATGGTCGAAATAGTTGAAAGATTCGTTCACTTCTTTTTTCCAATTAMATTATGTCTGCTACAGAGAGGCTTGTTTAATTTTAAAGTATTGCAAAAATGAATTAAAGTCGGTCAATATACGTTTCAATTGGCCTTTGTGCCGGCCGTTTAGTACTCACAGCGACTAACACCACCAATGTAAGGGCGGATGCTGCTATTTTTCCAAACCAAATTAAAGCGCCATGTGTTTCAGAACATCCATAGCTTCTACTCTGCAAAAGCATCGTCCACAGGACTTACTATTCGTGCTTGAAAGACCAGATGACGGTTTATTTTAAAACATACAACATGAACAACTTGAAAAATATACTTAACAGTTCAATATATGATTGACAATTTACTATTTGCATTGCTACAATTTCTTGATATTTTATATTATTTTCTTTCATTTTTGGTCACTCGATACGTTACTAGCGTTGAATAAATAATAAGGCCTTTTATCAGTTTTATGTTTTTTTCTTTCATTGCCTTATTTATGTTCGCATATCTTATAATTGCCACTCTGTGCACCATATACTAGGTCTAAAGTACACCAATATGGAGTTATTCGACATTTGATGAAATAAAATGACGATTTCAATACCTGCCAAAAGTGAGAGTTACTAAAACTAAATTATAAACTAAACAAGCAAAACCACAGAGATTTCACTGTTCTCAAAATAAATTGGAAATTATGTGAGTAAAAATGTTCAAACATAAATTACCTTTCAGATTACAAAACATTTTTGATGTCATTCTGACTGTGCCGCTTACTTTAGCAAGAAAAGCCTTGATGACATTAATTACGTGAAAGAAATTAAATCTTGCCCTGAAATACATATTTTCAAAATTAAATCAAGCATGCGGATTCCTCTTAAAGCTGGCTCGGGTGCGCCCACAGTCGCAATCATGTTAGCTATCGATTTCCAAACAGGCTAAAATTGTCGCGAACTCTGTTAGTGAGCTTCCAATGAGGGTTAATGCCCTCTATAAACGTCTAGCACCACATACGTTTCTAAAATGTTTGGCATTAGTTAGGTTTGACAATAAATACCGTTTTTGCCATATAACGGGCAAAAGATAAATTCCGAGATAAATTCGCTGTCGCGTAAGGAAGTTATAAAATAGTGCCGAGCTTTCGACACGTGATACAAAGCGTCCGTTCCATATTGTGCCCGTCCTTTACTGTATACCACCCCGTGCTGTATTATCAGTAGTGGAATTGTTCGCACGCATCGCTGTGGCGATAAAACCTGTAGATAACTCGTGTTTTCCCATTCTCGAACCCCGACATACGTCAAGCGCAAACGGAACAAACAAATCATTATTCTTTTCTGAGTCGTTATTACGGAAAGCGCTATAAACACGGTGTGTCCTCTTCTGACACTGATACGAGGTAACAGACAAACATGATTGGAAATAAGCTTTCTTTGGTTTCGCAGTTGAGTGAAGAAATGGGGGAAAATTTCATTTCTGCTTCTAGGAATATCAAATTTAATCATGCCAGCTAGGTTGAGTTTCTTATTACCTTGTATTTTACGGTACTGCTTGTTGACTAGTGGATTTAATTACGACAACACAATGTACCGCGGAGGCTGGGAAACTTTCTAGTGGAACGTGAAGCGATTGGCATCCATGATTTTAGAACGCTTCGATGGATCCTTTTACCCCCGATTATCGATTGCTAGGGGTGTAGACCGCATCGGTTTATTAATATTAACAGTTCCACAAATACACCTCTGCTCGAAAAATCAATGCATAATTACAAGGCGGCCTTGATTCTAATGATATAGAGGGCAAGCAGATAAAAGCCACTTATATAGGGATTGAAGAAAACTCCAGTTTATTCTTGAAGTGACGGACAGTAGACGTCCATTGTTTGCGGAATATGTTCAAGTCAATATCTGGTGTTGGATTTGTGCTTACTAATGAAGAGAAAATTGCTAATACTTTAAAGTTCACAAAATCTAGTGCTGAGAGTCTTAAGAACATGTCTGTCAGCGTGTTACTTTACACTGTACTAGTTATCACTCCATTTCTGACAAGCATAATTAACACCTGCATTTGCCACAATACTGTACGGAACAGCTGGAAGAAAACTTCAACAGTACCCATTCCTAAAAATAGACTTATAAGCATGTTGGCTGTTTTATCTAAGGTCTTTGAAAAAATGATCCTTTCGCAACTGATTACTCACGTGAATAACTTCTATCTCCTGTCTGACCGACAGTCTGGTTTTCGCCAAGGGTAGAGTTGTGAAACGGCGTTATTGAACATAAGCGATAATAGTTTATGTTTTATGTTACGATAACCAGGTCACAACAAGTTTTTCCGCCCTCGATATCAAGAAAATGTGTCTGATGGTGCTCCTAGATTTCTGGATGTTCGATACTAGTAACTCGGATCTTCTTTAATTTCTATTTTGCTGTCTATGCTTTCACGTTATAATTTAATTGCAATCTCGATTGAATGGAAGAGCTCTGGAATAAATATGATACAAAAGCCATAGACTTGGGTACTCGTAAAAAAAGGTTTCCAATTGTTTATAATGTTACAAAATAATTATAATTTGACCAGTTATTCGAATTTAGATTTCGCTTCGTCACAGACGTTTCGTCAAGACAGTTGTAGTTTACTACAGCATACGTATATGTATAATATTTTTGTTATGTTGTGGTAAATTAATCAGATGTAGGTTTATGAGGTGCAGGTGCAGAAATTTCTGCATGTCTAACCTTAGAGGATTTATATTTGGTGCATGTTTCCATCATGGGGATAGATAATTCTGAAAAGTTGTTTGAACTGGTCAATATTTGTCAGTTTATTATTACCTGAATTGTACAAAACTGCAATGAAAACATTTAAAGCAAAAAAAGGTTTTTCTGCCAGCATTAAAATTAATGCTTTCTACAAGCGGGAGAGTTTAATGTAATCATATTCCCCAAATGGTGGGGCTAAAGAGGAAATTCATTTTATTTGCTGTATTTACTTCTTTACCTTAATGGACCTTATTCTCTTATAATAATCAAGCACGCCCTGAAAGACGATTCCGCATTTGGTTAATATTCCGAATGAGATATTTGTAAGCAGGTTTCAATTTAATAACACGATTGCGAAGTTTTGTTCGAAAATTCACGAAAGTGTTAAGTTACTCTTTTTATTGAGTTATGAGAACGTTTAGTGCATTGTTTGCTGTCCATTTCTAGCTTATAATTTTATTAAAAGGAAACTAAGATGGACTTGATTAATCAGTTTATCTTCAGCCTACTACTCACAGATATACCGCCGCGTCGGCTTCGTTTACGCTGAGTTGGAGTGGTTGGTGTGTGCCAGTAGACCGTCTATCTAGCCCATGCTAAAGGTATCTCAGGAATGGTGCAGGAACTCTGCAGGGCATACGTTCATATATTTGATGCCCTCTATGGGGAAATATGGAAGAAAAATAAAATGGGAATACATAGTATAGTTTTACGTTAGCGCTTAGAAAACTTATACAAAAGAAACGACATTATAAATTGTCTAGTACTCCAAAAAGGCAATTCCGCTAAGTATTTCAACCAGTAGCAAATATTTACCTTAACTGACTTTATCTAATTCAGACTTACAAAAAATGTTCACCAACCACCATGTAGGATTTAAAAATGCTAATAAGCCTTAATTCGTATCTATAAAATAAAAAAAATCAGGCCTTGTAACCGTCGAAGTGATTCATGCCGTCCGGACTGCTCGGCTTACAAAACATCTGATCACACCAAATTCCCTCCCAATATAACAGATTGCACTTGTCCATCCAATGGTTCGGCAACGCCAAAGGATGATATGGAGTTGAATCGTAATACAAAAAATTGAAGCACCAGTAGCACGTGTTAGTACTAGTGCCGCAAGCGGAAGAAAACCCTAAAACGCCAGAACGCTATTAAAATAGTCAAATATAGGAGGCCGTGCGACACAGAAATTTGTGAAGATTACGCGGTTAAAATAGATGGGACAGGAAATATAACATACCATCGTACCAGGACGATAGAATAGTAGTTATAAGAAAAAGCTGTGACCGTACTGCTACGTTGTTCGGGATCGAAAAAGGCTTATTTCTAACTTAACTTCTTTTATTTAAACACCAGTACCGCATTCTGAAAACAACTAATTCAAAACTGCACTATTATAACACAGCTAATGGAGTAGACCAGTATTCAGAACACTATACTGCATTTACAATCACTTAAAACGGTTTTAAAGTAACTGCTTCGCTTGTCTTTCGCTTGCTTCACTGCTGTTCAAATCAAACTTCCTGCCCGCGCGTTTCATTTTCTTTTATACCAACCGACCGACACTCCCGAATGATCCCGAAGTACGTCAAAGGTCAGAAGCAACCACGCCAACAACTCGTCGGCCTGGTTTTCTAATCCGCGCGTGTAACAGTACGTAAACAGAGGACAAAGCATCGGTATCATCTAAACTCAAATAATTCATCAAACAGTGTGACATTGATCTGCAACCTTCAACTACTATCGCCGTGCATATTGTAGTTTGGCAGCAGTTACATAAAGGCGGCACGAATAATTCAGAAATAAACGCCGCCCGCGTTTGCAACCTATCATACACGACCTCTTAATCTAAACTGTTACAATATATTCTATTCTATAACTACTGCTCTTATGCGTCATGGATGATTATTATGCTATATATCGACTACTACAGAGAGAATCTGAATATCAAGTATACTGTCTAGCGCGCTAATTACACTAAGCAACAAAAATTTTCTTTGTTGTAACACTACGCTGAATAGCATATTGTAGTAGTTTCTTCTTACATTAGACGAACCAATTCCAATCTATTGAACAACTGACACAAAGTATATTTATAGAAATATATCAACGAGATAAAATATTCCTAGTTTCAAAATTGAATTATACCTCTGCGATAAAATCCATTTGTTGCTTTGTAAATCGAAAAATCAAGGTTTTGTTTTGATTCACTTTCTAAGCTTTTTCAGCTTTTCCGATTTTCTGATCTACCACTGAAGTGTCCTGTACTGGCATAACTACAAAAGTAGACTGAATAGGAGAATTACTTTAATGTTATAAACAACCATTTTAGATTATATTTGCTTTATAATCCACCCATTTTAAACGATTCCTCAATAAAGTTTACTACCTGTCAATATAAAAGGGTCGAGTCCATTGACAATTAGACGTATTAGAGCTTTATAATATTTTTTTTTAATCAGAAAGGTATCAGCGTTGTAAAAACAATGAACTGAACTGTGTTACAAAAATCGTGTGGGCAGTGTTATCAGAGCGTTAGACCCTATTGGCGCACTGTGCACTAGGTATAAAGTTTGTTTGTGGTTTTGTTAGAGGCAGCTTTTGGTCGCATACGTTCGGCACAAGAGCTGTCTTTGAACTCTGGTGTTACGACACATCTAAAAATCACAATTTACAGTTATAACTCATCCTTTGTTTTTGTTTCAGGTAAGTTCTTCAGACCTCGATGAGCAAATGACATTCTAGTTAACGTAAGTACTAATCTCTAAGCAGTAGTAAGACTGTGACAATAACCTTAAAAAGCGTTTTGTAGGAATAAGCGCATTACTAATATTTTATTATTTACATAATATCATACTCATAAAAGGAAAAAGGGATAAGCCTCTATATTTAGGGACCCCTTTCATATTTGTATATAGGTATTAGCACTAACAGGCAAGTTTGTCAATCCGGGATTGATATATTATGTATTTACCAAATTACAATATCTCAAAACTAGTGAACAAGAATGTGTAGATTTTGCCGCCGCGAAATACCGTTTGTCTTTCTGAACCTTCGCAGTCGTGCTTGTGTACACCAACCTGTTCACTCTCTAACTGGCAAATGTTCTAAATAGATTTCAAACTGAGTTTTTTGGACATATATCACAAGATGTCTTGTCTTGAACCTAATTTTGTTTTGCAATGCCAATCTTTTAAAGGTATTTGTTATACGTTATTTTTTTTCGGCAGCGTCTTTATAAATAATGTAAATTAGGTTTGAGTTAACTTGACACCAACACTTTAAATATTCCGTGAACGTTTAACAAGTAACTAATATGCAGAGAGTTATAGGAATTGCAGAGAATGCGGAAGCTCTGCTAAATCGCGATGGAGAATTTTGCAAACTACTTCTACGTATTCCGCACGCTGCAGTTATAGAGGGGCATGCTGCGACGCGACGGTCAGTTCCCAGCTGACGAGTTCAAATCAGTCATGGGAAAGGATGAGTTACTAAAGCAAATGTAACTAAATTATACAGGTATAAAATACCTAAATAAAGATACGTACTGGGTTTCTATAAATTGTTGATGCATCCAGGCGGTTATGAAAATTATCGATTAAATCAATTTGCCTTCTCTCAGGAAAGTGAACACAACTATTCCTTTGGCAGATACTTGTTATTTGTCGATTATCGAATTATTTGATATACATATTTTAATGTAAGAAAAAGCGCGACGGTGTGTATTTTTAACATATGATGTAGCGTTTTGTGGGATAATTAACTTGAAATTAGAGAAACCTCAGATTTCGGAGCTGTGAAGCGACGCACTTGTTGTGACTAGTGACTACAGTAAACCTATTAAATTGTACTGTGATGAACTAAAATATGTTTATAGGCTGCCGTAAGGGAAAAACTCACAATTAGGTTGAGTGACAGAGACGTTAGCTGCACTACCGTGGTACCATATATTTTACTGAGACGTTTTCTAACCTAGAAATTGTAAACAGCTAAATTGTAGTGGTGCAATGCTGATTACAAAAGAAGTGTAAACATTAAGATAAGAAAAAGACTTACATTAACTGTGCAGGCTTTCAAATTTGTGAAAAATAATAAAATTTATTAAGCCGTACATGAAAGGCTGTGACTGCACCAAATGGGGTTAGCGGACGTAGTTGTGTATATTAAAGTACGTAATGTAGCTTTGTACAAGCAAATTATAGTTATTACTTACCCTTGAAAGGAAAATATAACTGTAAATTGTAGGAAAATCTTTATAAAACCAGCAATCTCATGGCTATAACCTTATCCGCAACCTTCAGTACAGTATATTGTGGGGATTGTTGCTTGGCAGCAGTTACATAAAAGCTGCACAAAGTATCCAGTAATCAAGGAAGCCCGCGTTGTTTGAATCATTTAAAGAAACCCTGTATAACGTTAAGGTTGTTACTCTCCAATTCGTTTTAGTTAACCATTGTATCCTAACATAAACGGAAAGCTTACATGTGTAATGATCGAAATCATATCAAGCACTAAACACCCACCTGCTCACTGTCCGGGGATTGATTCCACTGTATCCAGCCATAAACGCATGTGAGAATCGCATGAACAATTCTGTTGTTCAGATTGGCCTGAGGTAGGATACACTGGTATCTGGCTGAAGTGTCGTTATGGATACCGAGGTATAGATAATGTGTTTGCGATTGAACTAATATAGTAGCTATCAGAAGTGTAATCCAAAGTGCTCCATAAAAAATTCTGAATTGGTTGTATCTTTGATCTACCTGTAATTTTATCATGGACACGGCTAATTCTTTAAAATGTTTGTCACAAATGGTAAGTATTTTGCCTGACACCAGGTAAGGCTATTATGCATTACAAGCAGTTTTTATAGACTGGTCACAAGTTTTTTTTATTTTTTTTGCACTTGAAAATCGTACAAATCCTTTCATTAGTGAAATCTGGAATTTCGACCTTTTTGGTATGATTATTCATTTAAATTAGTGATGGTAAAAACAATTTTTAAGTGCAATTATTGAACTGAGTTTGAAAAGTCTACAGATTTTTTTGCCAAAACTAGGAGACAAACCAAGCAAGCATTGCTTAGGAACAACATCAACCTACAGTATCAAAACACATCAAAATATGGTCGGTAAAGTAAAACTGCAACAATATCTGATACTCGCAAGTACACTACTGACATCTTCACAATGTTTTCTTTGAATATGTGCAAAATAGAGCGAGCTTTTTCATGTCAAAATTCGAAATCCCTTATTGTTCGCTGAAATACAAACCGCGAAGTCTTAGCGTTTATATCCGCGAAAAATACAGTCTATGATATATCTCATTTAACTTCTACCAAATTGGCAACAGATTCGAAAATAGTTAATTCGGAGGTGTCGTTATTATTGCAGTTGGTATGGTCAAGGCTCTTATATTTCCATTTCTGAATGAAGAAAGAACTGCTATAAAAATACCACGAGGCCATTTTAATTCATTAATAATAGCTTTCATCAAATTGGACTTAGACATAAACTTTAAAATAGCAGTCAATTGAGTGGTTGTTCTTTGGGGTCTGTTTTCTCATTACACTTTCGAGAAAACTATATATAAGTAAGCAGTTTACACATCAGAGAACTCTGTACATCTGGCAATTTTAGAGGCATACAGTTAAAAATCGAAATTTTGGTTTGTACTTTATGAACTACGAGAATACGAAATAGATTGACGCGGTCGCTAGGTACAGAAACTTACATTGCCAATTGTTCAATGAGCATTTGAGGCAATTAGAAAAACCCGGCGAAGAAAGAGCCCACTAAAATAATATAACTTTGATTAATTTTTGTTATACCTCCTCTACCATGTACTTAACATAGATGCGTCCATGCTAATCTTACGAATGTCTGATACACCCATGAAGGATTTTTCTTCCTTTTTGTATATGTCATTCCCTTGCCCGTTAAACGATATTATATTGTAAGTAAATTACATCATAATGCACGTTAAACTATGGAACGCCGTTTTACTCTTTGGAAAAATAGTAAAGTATCGTAGAAATAAACTACCGTGTTAAATTCGGAATACTAATAATGTTTCTAAAGACATGTCAGAATAGGGTCGTCCCGCACATTAAAATTTGATATTTTTAACCTATGCCTTTTATTGCTTACATCATGCATACTAGTGCCACGCATCTATTTTGCTTTCAGATTAATTAATAAAGTAACTAGGTGCTCACTGTTGTCAGTTTTATAAAGCCAGAGAATTACAAATAATGCAACGTGAGTGAGGGAGAGGGGCGAAGGTATAAGTATAACCGTCAACGTCAATATTATAATGTAAACACAGGAATAACCTGTAACTTTTCATCAGCAATAGTATTCTTACAAACAACAGATTACCGAAATACTTCGACAACATCTTGCTCCACCAATTAATCTGACAAATACGAAACTCGAAAGTTTGACCCAACTATGTAAACAAAAACGCATGGCTAGCGTTGTTAGGGTTATTCGTTACATATGTGAGCATGACAAATGCAGCACGTGCGAACGTGCGATGTTGTCAGCGGTACTTTACCGTTTTCTTCCTAGCGACGGCCAGAGAACGTCCTGACAGTTTCAAAATTTATCATATCGTTGTCATACGAAAGTATACAAGTATACAAACTAATCATTATCAAGCTTCAAGCGTCGTTTGATTCCTCATAATAAAAACATTAGTTCTACAGCAGGTTAGATGGTTAAAGTGCTTTCGTATTTCAGCAAAAGGCCAGTGAATGCGCTTATTATATTGAACTATTCGTTATAGAATAAGCTCACTGAATGATGATTTAAGTTATTTTTACAAATACGGCTTAAGTTGACCTAGGTATCAATGTCACAATGCCAGTTTACGAGTACATTCCTCACGGTATCCCGAAAATTTGCCCACATTGGCAACGCGACGCAGCTCAAAAAATGTAAACAAATATTACTTGCAATGCCGCTAGAGCACTGGCTACTATTGGTGTTTCTTGCTTTCGTCAGCATGCGAACCTTTTACGTCATCTCCGTGGCGGAATATCGAGGCATTTGAAACGGATATTGAAAAATCCATACTTTCACATTTTTTTCTCGGCAAAGAAGAACCGGAAAAAATCGCAAAAAAATATCTTTGTGCTTCAATTTTTATGTACATCTTAAATGTAAAATAAAAAAAAATTGTGGGACGACCCCATTAAAACTATTGTAAAAATCTCCTGGTATATTTTAGATGCAAAATAATTTTATTGAATCAAATAACAAAATTAAATAACACCATGAAATGAACCGTGCAAAAGCCGGGTTGAGACTGACTTCTCCACCCAGCTCCCCCTGATTACATACAATCTAACATAATGCCCTAAAAAAATGTTTCGTAACTTCCTTTGTGACGTTGGAACACCTTGCTGCTGTCTACAGTCGGCCTAACCTGACCAACTCCACGCCCTCGCGAAGATGATTGGACGATGAAACATATACTCAGCAAGAAGTGAAATCTGGATTAGTCCTCGTGCTAGCTTTCGGACGCCTCGTCCGACGAACTAGAACCCACACTCGTACGAAAATGTTTTAACTTATCAGAAGGGACTATTCCTTTATATGCGGTTCGCAAACGTTTCGCACCCGCCATATCATAAACTATGTAACTATCGTTAACGAGGACTTTTGTTATTACAAAAGAACCATGGTATTTAGGCTCGAGCTCCTTACTTTTTCGGTCTTTTGAGCACGGTGCTGTATAGACCAAAACGTGTTATCCAATTTCGTATTTGCGGATCTTGGAATGCTGTAAGGTTCAACATCGAAGGAAAACTTATACAAAAATATTACCTTTATTCAACGCCACGGCAGCCAGTCGACAGGGGGTGGGGGTCGTCGAAACGGGGCGAGACTATCGATTATTATTATTTTTTTTGTTTTGTTTTCTTTTTTTTATATAGGTATTTTTTATTTTTTTAGGGCGCCACCGAGTTAATTTGTAGCGATAGACATTGAAAGAATAGATCTAACTCGGAAAATCTACATATATATTGTAATGAAAAGTAATTCATACAGGTAGTACATATTTAAGTAAATAAGAACGAATAACGTATATATTCAAAGAAAACATGATAACTGGATAGAAAATGGTACCATTATCTTCACATATGAATGGATAAAAATCAAATAATCAAGTATAATTATGACCATCTAGTAAACAGAGTAGGCCTAACTATTCTGCCTTGTCTAATCCGGGTTCTTAATATCAGTCACTTCTGTTCAGTCAAATTGCCGCGTTTTTCTTATTAAAACAAGAAAAAAACTCACGGTACTGTTGTTCGCCGCACAAGTTTTCAGCGCCGTACAAGCTGCCAACCGTCACCTGCGGCGCCTCTGTCCCCCTTCGCCTAAGCTTGCGGTAGCGTCGTCGGGTACAGCAGTCGTCCACTCTTTGAAGGAGCCTTTCCCTCGAATAAGTTGACCTTGCAATCAGCTTGTGTTTGTACAAACGAAGCGCCTTTAAGGGCCCCAAAAAAGCTCAGCGACAAACGTGTTGCCGATGTGGCCGCTTTGTTCCGGAGAAACAACCAAACGAGGACACACAAAAGAAGAAAGAAAAAAAAACCCTGCGGCAAATGACAACACTTAGTTCATGCGTTAATTATTTAACCATAAAATGCCTACCTGTAATAACAGGGTTTTTCCACACAATAGCAAAAATCAAACGCAAAACAAAGGGAGCTGCACGTTTTCGACGCGGACAGCTTACCCAGCGAACCAAAAATGTCCTGCCCGCTCGAAAGCCCAATGGGACCACGGGAGCCTCGGAGTGGGAGACTACTCTTACATTAGAACTACTGGATGGGATTGGCAACACTTGATCTACTGATTAATGCACTGTTACACACCCCCTTTCCCTCCAAAAAAAATATTGTGACGAAGTAACAATATTTTGTCGACA
Organism: Rhyzopertha dominica; assembly: GCA_025024175.1. Classification (NCBI taxonomy): domain Eukaryota; kingdom Metazoa; phylum Arthropoda; class Insecta; order Coleoptera; family Bostrichidae; genus Rhyzopertha; species Rhyzopertha dominica. Next base: position 38,462,891 of record QCXZ01000138.1, read on the forward strand.
ATGAGTTACTTGAAGATCTCAATAAGGACTGGTCACTATCTGGGTTGTTGGTTACTCTTAGTAGAGTTATTTGACTGATTGGTTGGTTGTACAACATAATAGTTTAGAAGAGAAGATAAAGATAGCTCATTCACACTCCATTCGTATCACTTTCACTCCATCATACATACAAAGAAATATATAAAGGGTTGTCTAATCCTGGGTGGGTAGATCGGATTCATGATAACGCTTAAGATCCTTTACATGCCAAATGCCACTGTCTGACCCGTCTTCGTTATGTAGGTGATAAGTTAATGGAGACACTACACGCTTTACGGTGCATAAAATGTATTTGGGTGCTAATTTCGATGCAAAACGGTCTGCAGCGCTTGAAAGTACATAATTCTTCTTCCATACCAAATCTCCAACGTGGTACTGTTCTGCTGGTCGCTTTCTCAAATTGTAAGTCTTCACATTTTGTTTGTATGCCTTGACTAAATGCCGACGAACATCCTTGTATAATTCAGGTAACTCCTCTAGATCCTTAACAAAATATTCACGATTGGTGACGTCTAAAACCTCTTCTCCAGACAATTTTTTTCCATAAAAGGTTCCCTTACAAGGTACATATCGACCAAAGTTTATAAAGGCTGGGCTGTACCCAGTGGATTGGTGTACTGCTGTACGCATGGCAAAAGCTATTTTGTGTATATTAATATCCCAATCTCTATGGTCCTCCTTGATATATGAACGAATGGCAGCACCTATAACCCTATTCACTCGCTCCACAGCGTTCACTTGAGCGTGATACTTAGCATTGTACCATATTTGAGCTCCATACTCCTCACACAACAACTTAAAGCTTCTAGATACGAACTGTGATCCGTTATCCGTCATAACAATTTGTGGTGCGCCAAAAACAAGAAATACCTGGTTTTCTATAAACTTAGTAATGACTGATGTAGTAGCCTTCTTCATAGGGTGTAATAGACAATATTTACTAAAATAGTCCGAGACCACAAGCAAGTAACAGAATCCATTTTTTGAACGTGGTAATGGTCCTAGAATGTCTACCGATATGTATTGCCAAGGAAAATTTGCACGTTTGGGTTGTCCCATCAGACCAGGTCTACTACAGTTCGGTGCTTTTTGTGCTGAACATACCTTACAATTCCTAACGTATCTTTTCACATCTCGTGTCAGTTGTGGCCAATAATACAATTCTTTTAAACGGCTTGTTGTTTTAAACACTCCACCGTGCGATGCTAATGGGTCGTCATGACATTCTTTTAGAGCTTCAGTCCTAAGCGATTTTGGTACTACTAGCTTCCAAACAGGATTGTTCGTACGCAAAGTCAGGTCATCAGGCAAATGCTTATACAGTTTACCTCCTTCCACCATCCAATCTGCATATTTCTGTGGCTCATCCATAACGCTATTCAACATTTTTCTATACCATTTATCATTATCAAAATTTAGGTCTGCAAATTCTAATAAGCATATTTCTACGGGAGCTCGACTAAGGGCATCCGGAACAACGTTTAGCGATCCCTTTCGATGAACTACTTCCATGTCAAATTGTTGCAATTTTATGGCCCATCTAGCCAATCTTCCTACCGGATCTTTCAAATTATGCAGCCAACGCAACGACGCATGGTCTGTTACTACCGTAAAATGCTGTCCTTCTACGTAACATCTGAATTTTTCTAAGGCAAACACGACGGCTAGCAACTCTTTCTCTGTTACCGTAAATTTCTGTTCACTCTCTGTCAATGTCCGTGAAGCGTAAGCAACAACACATTCCTTTTCATCAACAATTTGTGTCAACACCGCGCCTACACCAACATTCGATGCATCAGCCTGTATGGCAAACGGTTTCTCAAAATCCGGACTAGCCAATATTGGTGCTGACACCAGAGCTTCTTTTATTGCTTGAAAAGCGGCACTTGCCTCTTCCGTCCATACAATGTTTTGACTCTTCTTTTTTCCTTTTAACAAACTGTTTAATGGGGCTACTACTGTTGAGAAGTCTTTTACGAATCTTCGATACCAAGAACAGAGTCCTAGAAAACGTTTAACTTCGGTGTATGTCTTAGGTTTCGGGTATTTCAGCATCGCCTCGACCTTTTCCGGGTCTGTTCGCAATCCTCTTTTGTCCACTACAAATCCCAAATATTTCAGCGATGGCAAACAAAATTTACATTTATCAATATTTATTGTCAAATTGGCTTTTCTCAGTCTGTCGAATACAATCTTCAAACATTCAACATGTTTGTCAAAAGTTGGGGTTGCGATGATTACGTCATCCAAGTATACAAAAATATACGGGTCTAGATCCGGTCCCAAAACATTGTCCATCAACTTCTGCTGTGTTTGGGCAGCGTTACATAAGCCAAAGGGCATTACTACGAATTCAAAAAGACCTCTCCCAGGAACTATAAACGCTGTCTTCTCGCAAGACGATGTCTCCAAGGGTATCTGCCAAAACGCCGATTTTAGGTCGATGCTACTCAAGAACTGCGCCCCAGACAATTTATTTAATATGTGGTCAACCAATGGCAATGGGTAAGCGCATTTCTTGGTAACAGAGTTCAGCCGCCTGCCATCAAAACAGAATCTCATGTCTCCATTAGACTTTTTTACAAGCAAAACGGGACTTGCCCAAGGACTAGTCGATGGTTTAACTATTCCGAGTTCAAGCATTTTATCAAGTTCCTTGTTCAGGTGCCCAAGCATGTATGGAGACATTACGTGGTGTCTTTGCTTAATTGGTTCGCAATCGCCAGTATCAATTTTGTGTTCAATTCGATTTGTTCGACCTAGTTGTCTTGGAGAAAGAATTTTAAAGTGTTCTATCAAAACATCTATAGTTTTCTTTTGTTCTAATGATAATTCTGAATGACTGCGTATGACGTTGACCGCGTTGCATTCTGATGAAGTAGAGTTTCGTAAAGTAATGCCGACTTTAAGTGCTTCCACATTCGAATATCCACTCCTCCATGTTCGCGTTTTAAAATCTACTGAAATATCGAAATATTCACAAAAATCACTACCCAGTATTATTCCGTGTGCTAAAGACGGCACTACTAAGAAGTCAATCAACTTTACAGTGTTTCCGACAAGAAGTGGTACCTCAACGGTGCCTAAAACATCCTGCGCTGTTCCATCCGCCGTCGTCAGTATGGTCACATGACTGTCTGTGGTTTGCAAGTTAAATTTATCTAATAAATATGAAGCTTGTCTACCCATTACACTTCTGTTGGCCCCAGAATCTAGAAGAGCTATAAAAACTTCATCAAAAATTTTAACATGGATATGAGGTCGATTGTCAATAGTGTTTGCAAAAGCAGGAGCAACTTCAGTTTTCGAATTCTTATAAAAAGTTTTAACATATTCAAGCCATCTTTGCCAATCCTCGCGATCAAAATAATTTTGTTTGGCCTCTAAATTGCTAGGACTACGACGGCCAAAGGAACGCATCCCAGCCTTTAGTTTTTTGGTGATGAAACGGTTGGAGTGCACTTTGGGCAATTCGGTTTTATAACTCCAGGCTCATTGCATCCGAAGCAGTGTATTGGTCTTTTTGGTTTCCTACAGTCTCTCCTAACGTGACCATCTTCATCGCAGTTCCTACATTTTAACCTACTACCGTCGCTGGTTGGTTTTGTCGTATTATAAGTTAAAGCCTGTTCTAATGTTGCTATTTTCGAAGTCGTTGGGTGTTTAACCGAAATGTTTGCATCTTCTATTTTGCGACACAGTTCACTCAATGCCTCAACAGTCGGTGCATCCACAAGTGCTAAGGCAGATGAGTAGCAAGGGAGCAAATTTCTCCTTATATATTTTATTTTTAATTGTTCAGAACAAGGTACCGTTAATCTACTAAACAGGTTTTCTAAAACAGCAATAAATATTGTTACTTGTTCGTTTTTTCCTTGAATTCTGACCTTGATTTGTTCCCACAATACGTCATCATAATCAGAAGGCAAGAAGTCTCTTCGAATCAGCTTCACTAACGAATCCCAATCGTTCACCTTACCACGAATCGACCTAAACCAAATTAAAGCTGTACCACTGAAAAGATCAATCGCTGAAGCAAAAACTTCCTCTTTACTGCAGTTTCTAGCAACGCGAAGTTCCTCTACTCTTTCTAAAAAAGAACTAACCGATTCCCTGGCACCATCAAARTTCAAATCCCACTTGAAAACTGGAATACCTTTACCCTTTACAACTACTGATTGAATTTGAGACTGTATTGAACCAGAACCAATACTACTTTCAGCTCGATCAACCGCTTCCTCTTTTTGACAGCCTTCCTCTAAATCATCTTCCATAGACAACAACAACACTCGATATTCATCCCTAAATTCTCTGTACGACAACATTTCTACTCTGTCATCAATAGGCAACCTATTTAATCTACCTTGTATGTGAGCAAATCTAGACAAAATCTTTTTTTCTTGAACACTAGCATCTACTGAAGAACGGTCAAACCTTTCAATCAATTCCTTGACTTCATCACAACTATTCTTTAGTTCGGAGACTTCCACCTCTAAATCAATGCTTGATAAATCGAAAACAGGGTCCCTAGCAATCTCTTTTTCCAGCAATCTCTTCAAAGCCTTCCTTTTCAAACAAACATTAGCCTTATTACTATAAGCCTTACGCAACTTCAATTCATAATCTAATTCATGCACTAACGACGTACTAGGATCCATTTTTGAAGACAAAATTCAAACGATACGCAAATGTCAAAATCGGGAACTAACGCAACCTAACTTCGGGTCCCACGTTGATGCGCCAAATTTGTAAGGTTCAACATCGAAGGAAAACTTATACAAAAATATTACCTTTATTCAACGCCACGGCAGCCAGTCGACAGGGGGTGGGGGTCGTCGAAACGGGGCGAGACTATCGATTATTATTATTTTTTTGTTTTGTTTTCTTTTTTTTATATAGGTATTTTTTATTTTTTAGGGCGCCACCGAGTTAATTTGTAGCGATAGACATTGAAAGAATAGATCTAACTCGGAAAATCTACATATATATTGTAATGAAAAGTAATTCATACAGGTAGTACATATTTAAGTAAATAAGAACGAATAACGTATATATTCAAAGAAAACATGATAACTGGATAGAAAATGGTACCATTATCTTCACATATGAATGGATAAAAATCAAATAATCAAGTATAATTATGACCATCTAGTAAACAGAGTAGGCCTAACTATTCTGCCTTGTCTAATCCGGGTTCTTAATATCAGTCACTTCTGTTCAGTCAAATTGCCGCGTTTTTCTTATTAAAACAAGAAAAAAACTCACGGTACTGTTGTTCGCCGCACAAGTTTTCAGCGCCGTACAAGCTGCCAACCGTCACCTGCGGCGCCTCTGTCCCCCTTCGCCTAAGCTTGCGGTAGCGTCGTCGGGTACAGCAGTCGTCCACTCTTTGAAGGAGCCTTTCCCTCGAATAAGTTGACCTTGCAATCAGCTTGTGTTTGTACAAACGAAGCGCCTTTAAGGGCCCCAAAAAAGCTCAGCGACAAACGTGTTGCCGATGTGGCCGCTTTGTTCCGGAGAAACAACCAAACGAGGACACACAAAAGAAGAAAGAAAAAAAACCCTGCGGCAAATGACAACACTTAGTTCATGCGTTAATTATTTAACCATAAAATGCCTACCTGTAATAACAGGGTTTTTCCACACAATAGCAAAAATCAAACGCAAAACAAAGGGAGCTGCACGTTTTCGACGCGGACAGCTTACCCAGCGAACCAAAAATGTCCTGCCCGCTCGAAAGCCCAATGGGACCACGGGAGCCTCGGAGTGGGAGACTACTCTTACATTAGAACTACTGGATGGGATTGGCAACACTTGATCTACTGATTAATGCACTGTTACAATGCTTTGCATCGTATAATCTCTTTTGAGTTTGCTGTTGTGCGGTAATTCGTTGGCTCTCATTAGTAAAGCATCCAAGTGCCGCGCGTCATCTTTACAGACCTCGCTACTTAGGAAAGTATCGTTTATACCTCTAGGTCTGTACCCTAAAATACTTCGTACGGCGTCTTGTCAGTGGCAGAACTAACGGTAGTGTTAATTCCCCACCGGACACAACTTACCGCTTCGTCCCAATGAGTTTCGTCATCTATGGAAGATGATGGCGCGTTAAGGATAGGGCGATTCATACCTTCCACTTGGCCGTTTGCCCGTGGTGTGGCTGTTGCACACAAAACACGCTTCATACCCACTTCGTTGCAATATTCCGTAAAGGCTTTTCTCGTGAAAGCTGTTCCTCTGCCGCATGTATTATGTCTAGGTACGTCGAACATATCCATTATGATGTCCAGAAATTTTAAGACATACTGCGTTCTCGTGTTGGGTACGGCTTTCATAAAAGTAAATGGGTCAAATCCTACAATTAGATAGCTGTTCTTTCTGGAGCTTCGTACAAATGGCCCCAAATGATTCAAGTGGAGGGTATCCTTTGGCACGCCCCCTTTATCAATCGTATTTAAACTGTCTGGTGTCTTTCGAGACGGTTTCATGTAGTACAAACAACCTAAGCACGAGGAGACGTAATTGCGAATGTAGTACATTGAGGGAAACCAATTGATTCCAGCGTCTTATCAATAGAGAAATGTCCTGCTCCATCGTCATAGTACATCCGGAGTCTTCTTCGCCCTGTTTTAGGTACCACCCACATCCGACCATTCGGCGTTATTCGATATATACTGTTGTTTTTCAAAGTAATATTCTTTATGTATTCTCCTTTCTTCATTGTCGGTTGGTTTTCATCATAGCACTTCATGAATACATTTGAAACGGTCGCCCATTAATTATGCTGACAATACCCAATCGTCTTCATTAACATGTCAACATGACACATTTTAGCTCCAGGTCGGTATTTGACAGTGCAGTTGAACTCCTGGATCGTAAACCAGCATCTGCCTATACGAGGCACCAAATCTCTCTTTTAGAGGGCGTTGATCTTGCAGCACTGCAATCGGTAACCATCTTTTTGCCATGCCCACTAACCTGGACTGTATGTGGTATACTCGTATGGTGTTGATGTCGTTCCACCCGTTGATGCTTTTTAGTTGGTCGACCTTATCCAGCCACTGTTTTGCGGTAAGATTCGATTGGTCCGGCCCAAATTCCATAATATGGACGCTTAGGTGCATCACTTACTTCCGATCTTCCTAGCTTGAGCTTTGTTTCAACTGTTTGACCATTTCTTCTAATCGCCTTATTCTCGTGTTGGGGGTCCGAGATCGGACATTGCGGTTCGCGAGCGATTGAGGTCTCCATCTACTGTTATACGGAAATTAGGCTTGGGGATATTTCACATACTACTGTTACCGTATTTGTTGGGCTCGTAGAAAAGGTTCAACTGGCATGGCGCTAGATAGCGATAGAGGTCTGCCAGTTTTATCTTAAGTGGCTAGAAAGAACGTAGATTGTTTATTTCATTTAGTCTCAAAGTGCAAAGGAAATTAGATATTAGCGGTCAAGAGGATATATTTTCCGGAAAACCCAAACTGTACAACTCGCTGTCAGCAAACGTACGTCAGTTACAACGCAAGCACTTAGCCAAAAAGTTTTGCTATATACGTAATCGTCGAACATTTGCGTCCGCAGGATTGCCCGTTGTGAGTCGAAGAATTCATAAATAGTTAGATTAATCGATACTTTGGAAAGTTATAGATTTTTCCTGAAGAGTAATGAAGTTTTCGAAAAAGTAACAGTTTTCGCTGAATACCAATGATGTAATAGATATCTTTAAAATGTAACAGATTTATTACAATGGTAATTACCCTCCACAATTATTATTTTAATAGCAAGATTACCAAACCGAATTAACTTGTTTATACTTCAAACGGGAAATATTTATTCTTTTAAATGTCAGTTTTAAGCAGCGGAGAATACGTCAACTACACAACAATGATAGTTTCCCTACGCCACCGGCGCCAAATTAATTTGATATTTGTCTAATTCGACCAGAATTTTAGCGATAGAATTATGACGTTTAGGGTTTGCGCTCGTATATATAAAAACATAAGCAACGTACGTTAAAGTGTTTAAAATACACCGCTAGAATTTTACAACAAAGCTTTAATTCTAATATTTTTTAGAAACATTACTTTTATTCAGTGTTTAATGTTAAACTTTACTAATTGATTTTACTATTTACGGCGTTCGATATAAAACCGTACAAATGTTTGATTCGCTGAAAAAAAGTATATCTGCATCAAGGGAGTCCAAGGTGCATATATTTAATTCCGGTTATCTCCTCTGCTGTACGACAGGGTTCCGTTTAATGACTCCTCCAGACTCAAGCGTTTTCCAATAATGAAAACTCGTTATCGTGTATCAATTTTTATGGCGGTTTGTTTAAAAGGTTAAATGTCCAATCAATGGTTACGCGATTGCAAAACCCTACCAGCAGGCAAATCCGGTTTGATCAGTTTCAGTCAGCGGATGCATGTACAGAAACGCTCCAGGGCTCTGTTTAAAACGTTGGAAGCAAACAGAAAATCCGACTCTCCTACAAAATTGATGCAGTTTCTGTTGATGTTTGTTCTCCCAAGTGCGCCTGAACACAGTGTTCAATATCGGCTGATGTGCAAACTAGCAGTAGACGGTTTGGGAAAGAGCATTGTGAACCTAACGGTCAGTTAACTGAGTATACTGGAAAGTTCAATTTAACTGTAATGATCCCCGTCTCAGACGTTTTGGCAGTAATTGCATCTCCAAGTGGAATTGAATTTTTACTTATGCTATTTCAGTCACTTACACCGATAAGAGTTTCAGCTTCAATCGCACCAGTGTAAACAGGCAGTAGCCGGAAAAGTGTGTAAAGTAAAGCTTTGCTTATAGGGAGTCACTTTTGGTGGTGTTTTAATGAATCAAGATTAACATGATGCTGCCAGCTAAAATCCTCAAGCGCTGCAGGGTCTTGGTTGATTTTTGCTAACACCGTGTATTTGTCAACAAGAAGGAACGAACATAACTCAAAATCAAGCCCTGAGGTACACTCTTTCGCAGCTGCAGTTGATCTGACTGGCGTGGCTAGTATTTGAAAAACTGTAATCTGTTTGAAAACTGATTTTTTATGAGCGTAACTGAATCTGGATATAGTCCAGCAAATACTAAAATTAATGGTAGTAATTTATGATTTATGGTATTCAAAACTTTTTAGAAGTCTAACAATAGTAACGCTGTACATAGACGATTATAAATATATAATTAATAATATATAAATATAATGTACATATGATATTTTTAATGGGTTTACAGGCATATGCAGAAATGAGAAAGTATTGCCAGCCTTGACCGATATTTGAACTCGGGAGGTTTTGAACACTAGTCAAACGCTCTATCCACTGAGCTACCAAGGCCCTATTCAGAATTACGCTCCGAAGCTCGAAAATACTGAGCAACGAGCAATTCAGCTGTAAATGCCCTGGACGGCGTTCAGCAGCATTACATAATAAACTTTGATGAATATATGCCGCTTGACCGCGATTCTGAATAGGGCCCCTTGATAGCTCAGTGGATAGAGCGTTTGACTAGTGTTCAAAAGGTCCCGAGTGCGGTCAAGGTTGGCAATACTTTTTCATTTCTTCATATAAATATAATAATATAATATAATATAATGACTTTATCAGTAACATCTAAAATAGTAGTAAAGTTGAACCCTGTCCAGCTTGCTTTTATACCTGTATGTGCGGACAACTACTTCCATCACGCGTTCTAAGACTTTAAATAGGGTACACACGATGTTATTCAGGCGAACATATCTACCGCTAGTAGGTGATGGTAAATTAGGTAAAGGAATAATGGCACCCTGTCCTCATACATCTAGATAGATCTTATGCGTCAAACAGTAGTTGATTGTATAGGTAATGTAGGGTAGAATATGCGGACAACAGGACTGCATAATTATATTGTTCATGCCGTGAACGCCGTCAGTACCACTGATATGACGGTAGAGACTTCATATTCATCCACCTCTTGGAATAAGCGCTCGAAATAACATTTTTTTGTGATTCTTGTAGTATTAAAATAACTGACTTATTATCTCTACCGCCAGCATTTGTTCCAATATTGACAAAATACTCATTTATATTATTTAAATTGTTAAATGCCATTTTTTGTATCTGCGTTATTATTAAAATAAAAAGTGTTTTTGTACGTTTATTAATTTCTTGCTATGTTTAGAATCGCTGTTAATAAGATAAAAACTAAAATCGAAGCGAATGCGTATGCGTGCGATTAATTGTTTTGGCGAGAAATATCAGCGTCGCGAGGAGATGCAAAAGTAGGCAATGAGTATTGATGTGTCATTTTTGACAGAGAGAAATGTTCTTGATTTTGGCTCTGAGAGAGTGAGGTCTTTGGCCATGATGTGCCTCAGGCAGTGAGAGCGAGGTCTTTGACCATGATGTGCCTCAGGCAGTGAGAGCGAGGTCTTTGGCCATGATGTACCTCAGGCAGTGAGAGCGAGGTCTTTGGCCATGATGTGCCTCAGGCAGTGAGAGCGAGGTCTTTGGCCATGATATGCCTCAGGCAGTTTTAAACCCCTAGCGCAGAGTGCCCGGTTAACAGCCGTGGTTCCTTCGAGTGGGTGACTTGCATTCCGGGGGGTAATGCGGGCTGCTCGAATGACATAGTTCTGGTGGAGAGGGTAGCCTTATTAGGTGCCCCCGATCCGGGCTATTGGAATGCGACCCTATAGGCCTTAGGGTGAGCGTTCGGGGAAGCCTCTACTATTTCAGGTTGACACTAGCTAGTTGTTGAAGAGAGAAAACTAACAAGGTATTCATAACCACCATTGATAAAGATGTAATCTCAGGGATGAATCCATAGACAGGACAAGGATGAGGCCCTGGGGTGAAAACCCCTCTGTGAGTCTTAACTGTATCTGTTTGAGTTTAACGGATGAGTAACTAATGTTTTGTTTTTGCATCTCCCGCGCATATGTGAAACCGCCTTATCTGTCCACCGGAGTGACCGCATTGTTATGACCCACGGATGAAGGCGGTGATAATGTAAGTTTTTCTTGATTATTCCCGCATCAGTTTTTCTATGTTTTTCAAAATTTAGCAGGTTTTCTGGAATGTCGCGATTTGTTTCTTTATTAATTATATGTAGATTCCAAAAATGATTCCATTGAGTACCAACACTTTAGACTATGACAAGGTGTACTTCATGAATGCACACTTTTTGTATTGCAACGCGACACAAGTAAAGCTTCTGAGTAATTTATAGTATGTCAAATGTTGCGGAGAGCCTTATCTCTCAGTTGCATCATAAAACACTACATTAATTTATTATATTAATATTATCCGGTATCCAAGGCATATCTAGTTTTCGACGCTAAKCTTTTTTACAGGTSTATATGGATATCAAACAACAATGTTATGTGGTTGTTAAGAAACTCTACTTTTTTATTAATGCTATCTATGCCGAAGATTTGAAACTAATGTATGGCTCGCATATCGGACGCGAATAACCCATAATCAATGGCGGGATAAATTCTACTCATAAAAGATTCAGGTTGAGTGGGTAGGCTTCTGCACGATAACACACAACTAACCAAACAGTGGTCAGAAATCCTACACTCGATAACATCAGAAGCAACTACATTTGTATTTGAAGTATTTGAAACTATTATTAGGTACATCAAGCAGCGAGGAAGTAGTTTCTGTAATACGAGTGGACCTGTRAGTTAATTATAKGAGCCAAAGAACATTCGATAGCTCACTAAGTTTGCCAACATATTCCCTATTACTAAGCATAGTTACATTGATGTCACCCATACAAATATCATCACCGTATGGAACAAGAAAACCAGAAAAAATATTTTCTACTGTATTTAAAAAGCCACCCATGCAGAAGGACGGCGCTACGGTTTTTAGCTAGTTCCAACCATAATCGTTTTATTTCCGAAACGTGTGCTCAGCGAGATACCTTCTTCTCTACGTACAACATGCGTGCACCACCTCCTCGACCTGCCCAATTGCTCCTCTCCAAATTGTGCTTCTCTATAGAGATTGCGTCGTCATGAATTTACAACCATGTTTACGGATATACCCAAATATCTCCGTCCAAGCTACCTAGGAAGCATTGAAACTAATTTATTTTTGGTAATAGAGATCTCACGTTGAAGTGGCATAGATTTAAAGTTGACATGGTTGAGAAAGAGGAAACAGACAAAGAAGAGAGGCAATAGAGAATGAAGGAGAGAATAGGAATGAAAGAAATTAAGAAACAATCAAGTAAACTAAATAATAGTGTATTAAAGAACGTAAGCTTTCACGGCCAGAGTTAGATTGAAATCTTAACCTTTTTTGGTTAGACCGCGTCTGATTTTGGGAAAAAGGTCGCCGTTTCGCCAGCACTTGTAAGGGTCTTCATCAGGACAGGAATAAGGAGTATGGAATTTGTTACAAAGCTAACGCGAGAAACACGTTCGAATTGAACCTAATCCCAAGGAACACGGCCATTGCAGCACTCTAACTCGAATAAACTCAGTCTATGTTTTCTTGTGGTAAACAACGCCAGCCCTAAAACAAAATTAGTCTATGCCGTGGTGTCCGCATCAGAACGATCTGTGGACAGCTGTTTAGGCTTACAAAGCTTCCTCAGCACAGCTATAGTCCCAATGCAGACAGCATGGCTCAGATTTGGCTTACTCTTATATATCAAAATAATTGTGACCGACACCATGCAATTTATTGGCAATTAACAGCGACACCCATCTGTCTTTATGAGGAACCAGTACTCTGAACACCAGCCCACCTTTTAATGGGCAGAAGTCCCTAACCACGGTCTGCAGAGTGCTGTTATTAGCATAATAACAAAATCAGTCTGTCATGTCGTCTGCATGCTCAAAACATGGGTTTTGTGTCTTCATAAATACAATGTATCATGTGAATACACCAATATTAACAATATGTAATGATAATTTAAGGCTTTTTTTTAATTATTTGTATGATAATCCCCTTTTTCTTTAGCCCCGAGGTAGGTTCCAAATGCCCACATCTGACAGACTTTTATAATTTTTATTGTGCGACGTTTTTCACATACTATCTAATCGGTTATTAACGATGTCATGAGAATGCACGCCATAGATTTTATTGCAATGACAACGTATGCACAATGATACATACAACGCTCTAAACACTTTTGCTTCTTACAATGCATCTACAATAAAGCAAGATTCCGCTTTGTTCCCAATCCAATCTATTCCTAACCCTACCTACCATAAAATCATGTTCTTTGATCCCACAGACTGCAACTTCCTTCCCTTTCTTGACGATATCGGTTTATGCAGTCCTGCCACCCTTCCCCTAATATTATTACGTCTGCGGCCAGATGCACGGCCGCGTCTTTGATGGTTCGGTGCAGACAAAAGAATCGATAGCTCTTCAATATTATACCTGACCAGCTCCCCCGCGTATGACGTTATCGGGGTCTGTTACCACAAAGGAACCGACATGGATAGATTCGAGTTGGGGGCGCTGCTGCAGTTTGGTAGGTATAGACGGTATATATGAGATAAAGGGCATGGCGAAACGTCACTAAATCATGCGGGTATCACAGTGCAATGTAGAGGTTTGCAGACCAGGTCTATGAATGAAAGCATATATACATCTAATCAGTTTACTGCGGCAATATATTCTAATTTCTACTCATTCTTTGGACTATTCCAATGAAACATGAAAATAGAGTTACTTGTGTCCTTGATATGTCCACATTTTGACGTGGTGACGTGGGCACGACTATCTTAAATGCGTGGTAGAGGAGGTAGTAAACTTTGAACTAATAGTCCAGTCAAATTAGACATCAAGTCAGGTATTTGCTTTTTTGATGTATTGTTTATGACGCAAAGGCAATGCTAAATCCAAGTTTACGACCTCAGCAGATGACAGTGTCATTGTCAAAAGTGAAAAAACCTTGAAACTCATACTTTCTGACCATGGATCTGACAGTAGAGGTGGATGGAGCAATGAGAGAGAGGCCATGTTGCCTACACAACATGGTCACGTGACGGGTGGCAAAAAATTAAAGTTGGGTAAAATGACTTATCTTGCTGATTCATGWTACTGAATCGCGCACTTACTTAAGATTCGAATCAATGCATCAGCTCCCGAAAAGTCAAATACAAATGATCCGAGCGACGTAAGAGTTACACGGTGATCGAAATTCGACATTCTCAATTCTAAGGATGCGCGTTTTACCTTACTTCGACTTAAACATACCATTATAACGAAATTACGATTCTGGTTCTGTTCACGGACTGCAATCATGCGCATCACGGCTGCGTTGCCGATATGAAAACGACCTGGATCACGTGACGGGTGGCAAAAGAGAAAACACTATTATGCGCGTAATTTTCGTATTTCATTTATAAAGTCGCCAGTTACACATATGTATTGTAAGTGACATTTTATAGTGTTCTGGTGATATGAACGCATTATGGCTTTATCCAGCAATACCTACACTTATTTCGAGAAATGAACTGGAATATCAATAGAAGTTCTGGCATAGGCTGCAAAAAAGAGCGAATTTTTTTTATGTAAACAAAAATGTTTTGAACAAGTTGCCAAAATTAATGTAGTGGCATGTTAATCCGCCGTCGGCTTCATACTTAAGCGGCTTTTGGGAAACCGGGTTAAATCAGTGATAAGCGCGTAATTTGGATAATAAATAAGTGACCAAATTCTGATATTAAAAGTTTAATACCTAAAAGTTGAAGCGGTCCTCAATTCTAGACCCCTATCTGTTTTAAGCGCAGCCCTGGTGCTTTAAGGCGAGTAGGGATTTTTTAGGATAGAAACCCTTTTTCCTCTTTTACCTTCTCGTTCCATATTTTCGTAATTACCTGTTGCTACGCGTGCGCCTCATCCCGAAACCGAACGAAAGAGAGGGGATATCAATTTGATTTCGGTTTAGGTAAAATGACGAAAAATTTATCTGAAAGAAAATTACGCCGTCTCGCCGCTTCTAAATCAAGGTAGAGCGACACCGCCTTATCATGGTTGAACCCGCGCTCCCCAAAAATTAATAAAATCCAAGTATTCGCAACAGTAACACTCATTGCACCTTGCACCCTACTGTCAAATCTAACTACTGATGAATTATGGGCTTAAATAATTCAGATGACTTGAGTTGTATCCCTCGACTAACAACAAAAATTCGATTCAGTGAGTTGAATCGTCACAAACGACACACCTCTACATGATGCGGGCTGTCTGTTGTAGAGGTGGGACCATACTGCTATTTGTGCATAACAGTTGCTAATTGTTACCCCTATATTTAAAACACACAGTTTTCTGACTGCTAGCAGGCTAGCACGGTCTCGTGCT
The DNA here is from genome assembly GCA_025024175.1 of Rhyzopertha dominica. Taxonomy (NCBI): domain Eukaryota; kingdom Metazoa; phylum Arthropoda; class Insecta; order Coleoptera; family Bostrichidae; genus Rhyzopertha; species Rhyzopertha dominica. The sequence continues at coordinate 38,478,247 of QCXZ01000138.1, forward strand.
ATCATCCGTTACTGTTATCGTTCATCACGTGGCACACCGGACACAAGTATTGGTATTGGCCTGCTAGCAAATTAGCAACAGCATCCATAACCATAATAGTACTTGTGCTAAACGAGAGAACAGAAGTTAGAAGCGACATCAGGGGATACTCCACTGATAAGTGAGATACTCTCTTATAGCATAAGGGCGGAATTGGATGAACTTTTATTTGACATTTGATAGCTGGAGGTAAAAATGTAATAGCACTCAATAGGAATGGTTTTGGTTGTYCCAGCGTATTGTTGTTTAACATTGGAATAAATGGTATGGTGCTCGAATATTGGGACGATGGGCGACATCTGCCAGTGATACAGTATTGCATTCAATGAATAAGTGATATTAGTAAACAACTTAATAAACTTGAACATATAAATAAGTACTAATATTTAGTTAAATCAATTAATAATACATTTTTTTACATTTTATTACAATAAAAAATATTAAATACCAAGACGGTGAAGTAAAAAGCTGATATTTCAAGAATTCGTAGCTGTTCCAACTGCTATGAGTTACAGTTACAAAATAGCAGATTGTTATTAACAGCTCACCTCTATACTCTTGCCACCAGTCACGTGGTTTTGTGTTGGCCATGCTTACGCATAGGGTCGCGTATACACACTGCTCCATCTATATAAATTTGTCAGATCGATGTTTCTGATTATTGACCCAGAAAGGATATTTTTTGGCAACGACCGTTTTATAACTTAAATTAGATAAAATTAATAACAATCTGAGACCAGAATTGTTATTGTGGGACCAACTGTTTTGAAGATAAAGCTTCGTTTTTCAGGTTACAAGGTTTCATCATTTTCAGCAGCATTCTGAATATTCTGAAGGCCTAGTTTGTTGTTCCAAAATCGTCTTCCACCTTCCCAAATGGAATCTGCTAAGATCTGAGAGGACCCCCAAAGTTACTTCCCTCTTCATAGGCATGCATATTGTCTTGCACTAGGACACAGCAACAGAAACAAGGTTTCAAGAACAAATAAAATCGAAACACAAGGAATTTTGCAGCCAGTTAGGCGGCACTTCTTGAATTTCGTCTCTGATTGCAAATATATACAAATTTCGTGGTTTTTATTTGTACTCCTGACTCTTAAAATAAATAAATAATAAGATAAAAGATACATTTACCTTAAATCAGCAAACCTAACAATAATTTCCCGACGTCCTATCCACTGACCGCGGAAGATGTGATCGATGCACAGAAGCAGAAGATAACTGCAAAATGTGTCCGAGCGCCGTCTTGTTGATACCAGACATTGCAGTTTGGCATTCCTCGTCGATCATTGGTCAATAAATCCACATTGTCAGATACGATATAATCACGAAGTAGTTTCAGGTAGATAACTGTTATTACATTTCCATTTATGATGTATGGACCTATAATGTGTTGTCCAATAATACCAACCTACACGTTTAGTTTCTAAGGATATTATGTACGTTGTTTCATCATCCAGTGAGCATTTTCACTAGTCCACAAGAAGCGACTGGGTCAGAAAATTTCAATTATCATTGGTTATATCCTTTATCATCGAACAAAACTACATTCTTCTGTCAGAATCATCTTCTAATAGCTCAGAGGGTGTACTTTGTAGGGTTTGCAATTGCTCTTTTTTGATATTTGAAAAAATGACAATTGACTAGTATTGTCTAAACCAAGTTGGATGGTTGACGTAAATGAATTATCCACAACGCTAACTAATATATCAAGAGCTCGGTGTTCATTTGTATCCGATTTTGGACGTCCGAAGTTTGGGATATCTTTTACAGGTCCAGTTTTTATTTTAAATTTAGCTAACAACTCCGACACTGTGAGTTGGACATAGGACCGGATGATGTCTTTGTTATTCTATTTGACTTTTCTCCTCTTTGATGGACCTGGTTTTGTTGTACTTGGAGATAATAGGACGGTTTTCCAGAATATCTGAGATGGGCGTCCACAATTCTTCGAATAGTAGTTCGCCTTCATCTGGCACATCATATGATATGGGTAAGTAATTCAGGCTAAATACCGGTCCTTTCCTGCAAACAAAGAAACACACCACTCGCTATTTTCCTGCCCGGGTGCAGGAGGTACATACAAAAAGTACAGTTTAGTGCTTGGCCTTAAACATTGTAGGAAGGTAGCTCATCTATTTAGATTTCAAGAGACCCAGCAACGTACGCAATAATGGGAAGAGAGGGACATTACTTTTGCGTCCTCTGACACCCCATTGTAGTTCATTAGGAGAGTAGGAGGGGATTTTAGAATAATACACCTGGCTTTTAGAGATAGACATGATACTGAGGATGATGAAATTTTACAAAAAATCTTATAATGTGAAAAAAATGGTGAAACTTTGATAAGGTTTATCTCCGAAACTATTAGTCTTACAATAACAGTTCTGGTCTTGAGTTGTTGGAAATTTTGCCGAAAAACCAGTCCTTCTGGGTCAGAATAGACCAAAACTGAAAAAAGGTCGAAAATTATGAGATTTTCTTGGTTTTTGACAGACACGTCGTCTGCCTAGGTCGAAAACTTGGATTTGCATAATAAATGATACATGATCTACCCCCCCCCCCTTTTATGTTCAGAAAATGCGGCATAAGGCGTGTCCTCGTCAAAAAGTATCGTTAGATAACGACATCCACAAATTAGTTCGATGTGGGCAATATATGTCCCAATTTAGTCAAGTATAGTTGCAGAAACTATTAGCGTGATGCTGCAGATTGACGACGTAAGTAAGTACTTAACGTTTAACCTATTTTGGTTTCTGTTGCGTAGTCTGACAGTGAGGTAGCATCATCGGTTTCCATATGATACCACTTTAAAAGAGCCATTGGTTTATGTAATTTACTCAGTAATTTATGATTCCAAGAGCTAAGGCAAGTATAAACTTTAAACCAAGGTTCCCAACATTTTAAAACTTATACGTATTCCGCGACACTCACAAATTTTGTTGTCGTAGAAGTTATATATTTTTAAACTACCAGGGGCTTCGCATTTAAATGACTGATTCGTTATTTCCAACCGCAAGTTCATAATGAAGTATCAGTCAACGTTATGTAACACAATAAGGCTGCCGATTTACTCTCACAACCAAGCTGTGAAATTATTTTATTATTTTTTACCAATTGCGGTAGTTGAGGTTCGCTGAAACAACAAAGTAACTGCACAGGGTGTTCCATTATCTTTGTAATTGTATGATTTCTCAGTAACTATTAATGCTAGAGTGTTGCCGTTTGAATATCACCGCTTTACTTTTTACTGTGAGTTTCAGAACTACTTCTAAGGAAGACACCGACATGAATGTCGAAACGTCAAGATCAAATAAGCAACGTAGGAAGCAACCTTGAAGACAACATGTCATCGATAACAACTACGAAAGCCTTCATGCCAAAATTTATTGAGATTTTACGTTTTTCGTTAAAACGGATGTAAATAATCACTAATCACTAGTTCATATATCTATAAAAAAATTCTTATTTTTTTTGTATCTACATACCCTAGCGAGATACTGCGAACTGAAGAAATATTACATTATTCAAATGTTAGCTATAGCTTTAAAACAAAAGACTATATAAAAATGGCGATGGTGCAGCTCAACTCACAACTAAAAAGTAAGGCAGTAATGTCGAAATCTCAACCCTCAACCGAGAAAAGAATACCGGTAGTCCTACAGGTTTGAGGAAAAAGACGACTTAACTAAAGTGGCCAATTTAAGTTGCTGGAAATTATTTTCAAATTTTAAAAATCACCGCTAGAGGGCGCTGTGATATCGCCAAGTTAATAAATCATATCTGTACAATTTTTCTATGTAATAAAGCTAAGCAGTAAATAATATTATATATAAGATTACCTAAACTAAACTTTATAATTTGTTTTTAAAATATTTGTTTTGTATTTTTATGTTCTACCCAAATGTAGATATTTTTATCATTTTTAAATGAAACAGAGGCACTTTTCACATAATTAAAAGACAAGCTGAATGCAGAATTGGTGAAATCCAATTTGAGTATGTCTTGTGTTAGAAAATATTAAAAGTTAAAGAAAATTTTTTACATGAAAAAAAATGCTTTAAATTTTTTATTGGGATCTAAAGAAGGCTTGGAAAAACAATTCAGCTGTTAAAATGATATACTACATTAATTATTATTGATACTAAAACAGGTGGCAGTAGTGTTTTCATAGTTGAAACTGTAAAATATGTAATGGAGTAAACAACAGACACCTGCCAAAATAAATTGTATTAATTTCTTAAATATTTAAATTGCTTGCTACCATTTTCTATACATAAGTAAGGTCAATCTCGTACCAACAGTGCCGCACTTTAAATTCTTGTAAATTGTATTAGAGTACCTAATTGCACTACTAATACGATTTTTCAAATCGTCCGTCATGGGTGTACCCAGCTTTTGTTTTAGGGGGGGCAACACAGGAATTTCCTGTAGTGTATAATTCAACATATAGAAATAGAGACGTGCTTCTATCAGATTAGGTACTTACGTAATTAATGAAGTATTTATTTCAATATTAATCTGCCCAAATTTTCTGCAAGACGACTTAAAACATCTTCTCTAAAGTAAAGATCTAAACTATTTATGTTTTCTATTGACACTGATTATATAAAGCCCGTTTATTCCTAATTCAATTATTGTTGATCTCAGTCAGGTGATTTCTAGCGCTTTCAATTGCAGTGCTCTCCGTTTTAACAAGAGATTAGTTGATACATAAAGTGAGAATAAAGATCCGTGATCCACATAATGTCAAATAATAGCAAACGAAGTACTAAAAGGAATATAAGTTTCGCCTTAAAAGCATCTACTAATAGAATCACAATTTCTGGTTCAGAATTCACGTATATGGATGAGCTTTTAGTTTAGTTTCAACTTCTCACACTAGAAGCCACAGAAATTTAAGCTAGGAGTGAATAGGTGGCTGGCAAAGATATAATTGTAGTAATTGTTACGCCGCAGGAAAACAGACTCGAAGGATGACTAACGTTATCAAAACTCAGAATGAGGAAATCATCTGACCGTGAAACAATAGGTACTTAAAATTGTTATGATTTAAGCTGCTTGTTTATTTAATTCTGGTTAAACAAAAAAAAATTATAATCCTCAGCATTATGCGGCAACTCATCAAACTTTCCTAATAGGCATTAAATTTATGGTCGTCTGATCTCTAAAAATGTATGTCTAGTTTTACTCATATTTCTGCATAATCTTAAACCCACCATTTGTTTGATCTGATTTGATTCGACACAAATATGATTTTCGTGCATTGGTGATACTGTAGCGCCCCCTAGCGGTGATTCTACAAATGAAAATAATTTCCAGCCACTTCCCTTAGGCACTTTAGTTCAGTAACTTATTCCCGAAGCTCTTAGAGCTACTGCTATACGAAATAAGGCTGGTCACCTCCCTGAATTGCTCACCCTGTACAAAACAAGACAATTACTCTGCACTTGCATTTTATTTGCTTCTTTACATAAAAATGTGTAGTTAAGAGTAGCAATAAACGACGTTAAATGAAGCAGCTCGGAAATGTTTTTGAGAAGTTATCCACTAAAGATAAAAGATCGGAATTTTTCGACTGTAGATGAAAAGGAACTTTTAATTTTACGAATTTGACAACAAACGAAGCAATTAAAACTCGTTCGTTAGGAATTCCGATCTGCTGGACGTTACTTTTGTACACAATACATTTACATACCTACCACTGAACTTCCGTTTCCCGAACATCATGATGTGACCTTTATATTTGCTGATGTATACCGACTGCAAATTTAATATCTGCGTCTGAAACGCCGTTTGCTACCACAAGAGACCCTAATGAGCTTGCTTGGCTGCGCGAATTTACAGAAGCAAGCTAACTGTCGGCTCGCTCTTTAAATTAAATACAGGTTGACCCGAACGTGGGTATATTAGCTGCTGTTAGATGCTAGATTCATGTAACACATTTTGACTACGTATAAGTGTTAATAATTCTATGTTAGCGTGTTAATTTTAATCGTATGGAATACAGCAAATGTTCTTTGAGTTTTTATTACAAGATTATAGTGATTGATGAAATTAATTTTGTGAGTGGGATCGATGATTACGAATGCAGCTATGATGAACTTATAATGTTAATTGTGACGCACAGCACTATCCATTTTTTTTCTACCGCACATATTCCTTTTACCAAATTATTTKTTTTCGATATMCAGCTGTGAAAGTTATGAGTAAATTACATGGTAAAATGTAATAACGTTGCACATTGACATTGACAACCCTAMTATATTAGTACATTTAGGAAGAGAAGTTAGGACAGGAGGTCACTCTCGGGTTATMTAAACTTTCGTAAGACTAATTAGTCACTAATCAACGACTTGGATAGCCTCGAATGGTAAAGTGCTATTCACAAATTCAGTGTCAACTAAACTGTTTTTTTTTACGTGCGTATATCTTTATTTTGGTTTTTTGGGGTGCATTCTGTGCCTTACTACCTTAAAAATGCCATCTAGCGGTGCCAGTCGGTATCATGTTCAATAAGCTTTACCGGTAAAACAGAACTTAATGTACAGTGGCAGCCAATAATGCATCAAATAACAATAAGTCTTTGTAGAATTACCTCATCCGACATGGCTTCCGAGGAGCACCCAGCGCGCTCATTGTGCGCGCATACGAAACCGTGGAAAACTGACGCGTGACCGATATAGTTGGCTCGTTCATCAGCAAGTCGTTCAAATTGAACGACTCATGCCTTGATTCGTTTGATTCGGCACACAGCGAATGAATCGGCGTCGTTCTTAAATTATCTTAAATTCTATAATATAATCGCAACCTGAAAAATAATCAATTTCTTTACTCTTCGACTGCCATTTTGTAGTCACATAATGGTCTCATGTACTAAAAGGTCTATAATTGTCAATGCAACTGCTATTGTTACGGGACACACGTTGCAGCTGTCTTTACAAACAGTTCTAACAACTCGGGAAGTCGTTCTCCGTAATGATTATTGAAAGATTTGAATGATTCGAATTCATGCAATTGATAGGCCGATTTGAGTTGAATTTAATGTCCCAGCTTTATTGACTAAGGTTAGCTTTAAGTAATGGGTTTTATATGACAGCGCGTTACAAACAACTGATAAATGGAATGAAGGATATTAGTAGCCTGATTCGGGATATCCACGAGTTAGATAGGTCTGATTGAGATTTCGAATCAGATAATTGGATAATTAGTTGCTAACGAGTAGTGGTCGTCATGACTAGTGCTGCATGTAGAGAACAGCCAGTGGGGCTAGTTATTTTTTCCTATCCACCATTTCATTTAATTAATTAGTGAGCATCCCCAGTATGTTAGGATCGACTTTAGCATTTTGAGATGGGGATCTTAGTATTGGCATTTAGAGCTTGCAACGTGAAATTGGTAGATCTGCTCGCTGTCAATTTTAATTGCTAAGCAATCACGTTAAAACTGCAATATAAAATTATGTGTCAGGTCTGCCACAGACTATTGTATGGATAACATACTTTCCCCCCTTGGAAAGTCTTGCAAACACGACCTGCGTAAATATTTGTGTATATTTTGGTAATTTTTAATCCATACATTCGACATATATGGAGGGCCCCATCTGTACCATTCGGAAACCAATGCAAGAGTCAGGAAAAACATGAAGGTATACTAATAGAATTTAAATTTCAGTACAAACTGAAGAACATAAACGATCTAATAAAAGGACGACGTTCTTTTTTCCCGTAATTATAATTTCGTTATTTGTAAACTTTTATAGCATCTCTGTAAAGATGTCGCTTATAAGAAAAAATGATAAACGACCTTAACAGCACGCAACTCGCGTTCTCCCGCGGTTTACCAAATCTGTTCCAATTGGAATTCKGCTGACTCACGGGGASTCTCTATATCGCTTTTAACAGATATAGATCCCCACATTTAGCATACGTATCAAAAAGCGGGTTGTAATTCTATCCATGCGGCTGCATGGGGGCGCAATCAATGTGAAAGGACCAATCAGGTGAATGGAAAGACGACAGCCAGACAGGAATATAAATAGGAAAGGCGAGCGCTGAAAACAGGAAATAACTAACTGCAACAGTTGAAAGGCGCCCCTGCTGCTGATATTACGCCCAAGTGGAAACACGACGCTTTGTTACACGGGCTGTTGTACGTTTGTACATGTTTAAAATTGTTTAACGGCTAGGGAACTGTGGACGACAGCTGGCATCTGACGGGTTAGGTTTCGACAATAGAAGCTTTTTTAAGGAGAAGTTCAGCGCTAAACATGAATTAATCTTTACAATGAAGTAAGAATTAGCTGCGTGGAGGACTTTGGGACCCCACCAAAAGCACTACATTGAGTTTTATCTTGTATCCCGAGCACGGCATTACCCTGTCTTTTCTAAAAACCTCTTACTCAAGGCTACGCCAAAAATTGAAATAATATAATATAAAATATTTAGGGTTCTCCTCGGCTGTTGCCTCGTTCGCTACATTACAACTTGAGACCCTTATGGATTGCCCGATTTCAGTTTCCTAAACGCGATTACGTGGGTTTCCAAAGTATGAATTCATTTGCGGTATAACGTTTTCTAGGCTGAACGGGCATTATGAATACAATAAAATGCCATTTGGGTTATCTAACTCCTCTTCAATGAATCAAAGGTTTACGAGTATATCATTAATATTTTTAGCTGTGCAGTAGTCATATGATCAACACATTGATATCAAAGAAAGTAAGCACAATAAGAAACATTACTTTCTTGTTCCAAACCCTATTACAGCTCACAGATTTTGTAGGAATAATTACAGTAGAGTTAATAATGTTTCTGATTGTCTAAATAAGCGGGGATCAACATCAATATCTCAAACCAGAGAAGGAAAAGTTATTAGAAGATCATCCTTTTCTATATTGATACTTCGGGGCTTGCTTTTAATCATTAATCAAAATCTTTATGTGTAGTTTTTTGGAAAAATACTTTGAGAACGGTATTTATTTGTTGTGCCTATACCTGTGCGGAACGAATAACATATCATATTGTTACAAAGTTAGAATATGGTCCAAACGTTTCTTAATCAATATCAATAGAAGGATTTTGGTATCTTCTAAATCAAAAAGACGGAAGTTAGCAAACAGGGAACCTTTTACAACTGAAGGCCTGAATAAGTTTAAAATTATGTTGATTCAAAAACGATTACGCATGATGGCACGATCATACACAAAAATTTGACCTCTTGCTGGTCGTGGGGCTGATTACACATTCATGTTGGATTTCGTCTTTCGTATTAAGAAGGAATTAACGTTATGTTTTTGTCAGTATCTTTAATTGACACGCCATTAGAAAGTTATAAGTGTACAATAGCTTTTTTTTATCAAACACCTGCTTTCGTGCGTAGTAAAAACAAAACATTTATTGAATGTCTAATTTAGATAATGATCCACTTCATCTGATCTAGCGGATTAATTACAAATCTCTGTATAACGCTTCTGGAATTTGAAGTACTGGAACTTCGGAAACTTTTTATTAAGTTTATTATTTATTATTAAAGTTCGTTAGAAACGTAATCCCTTCAAGTTTACAGTGCTTACTTTCGCTTACTTTATTTGTAAAACGTTGCAATACAATATTAAATTTTTCTGTTTGCGTCTTTTCGTTACTGGATGGATAGTACTATTTTACTAAGCACTGTGGTGGCTTCCGCTATTTGAATCCTGGCTTCTTCAAGTCAGAATGGTGTTAAATTTAAGTCGATACKATCATATTACCCTGCCACTAACGGTGCAGCAAAAATATTTTTCAAGACCACCAAGCGGAATTGCTATTTCACCAAGCGTGGATTTAAATTTGGCATTTAATCGGTTTCTATTATATTACAGAAATATTCAACACGGTAGCACAAGAAAATCACATGCCCAATTGTTTTTAGAGCGTGACTTAAGAAACCGGTTAATTTAGTTGTTGCCGGATCATCACTTGATTCCAAGTAAAAACATTTCCGATAAGACTGTTAAACGTAAAGCACGTCAAGTAAAAAATTGTAAAGCTAACAGAACGGAAAGTTTCAATGTGAACGATCGTGTAGCAACCAGAGAATATCGTTTCGTGTGGATTCCGAAATTATATGTACAGTGAAAACGATTCAATAAAAAAAGTTTATTTGGAATGTAGTGTAACTAGCTCCAGTTTCAGAAAATGATGACCATCCGAGAGATCTTGTTGAGCATAACCCACCAGTGTTCAGAAGCTGACACCAGATATTTGCGTAAAACAAAAAAGCCAGTTCGTTTATATTATTAGTGCTAATTTATGTTTTCAATCTTTAAAATGGAGGTAAAAAGACGCAGTCTTAGTAGTAGATTGGAACGCTCGTTGGTATATCTAGGATGGAATGGAACCAAACTTTTTACCTTTAGGACCCTCCCTAATCCACCTCTTCAACAGACAGTGGTAGATTAGATGTAGACAGAGGTGCTTCAGACTAGTTCATACAAAACAATCTCAATTTGCTGCCTTCCTCATCAAGATGTCCCGATCTATCATCTATTGATGACACCTGGGACGTTATCAGTAAGACAATACAATATTTGCATGTTCCTCTACGGACCCTAGTGCCATTCCATGATGTACAAGTAGGTTGCAATGATACACTTAAAGAAGAAATAAATCATAAGATAATACTTTGTCGCATAGATCGCTGTCTCTTGAAAACACTGACAAAAAATTAACAGTCTGACGTTTCGATTACATCTGTAATCTTTGTCAAAGACGAAGAACCTCAAAATTTGCCTGACACAAAACAAAATTTTGTTTGAACTTGTGTCAGGCAAATTTTGAGGTTCTTCGTCTTTGACAAAGATTGCAGGTGTAATCGAAACGTCAGACTATTAATTTTTTGTCAGTGTTTTCAAGAGACAGCGATCTATCCGACAAAATATTATCTTATTATCTTATGGACGTTGAAAGCATTCACCCTCGTATAAGAAATAAATCATATCATTTAGTCGGTAACTGTACTGCATCCATTATTATTTTTTAGGCTGTCGTTTGTTCTCTTGCGGTTTACTTACTTTACCCCCAGTCAAAACCAAAGTTAATTCTATTGAGCCACACTTATTAATGGATAGCGAATAGTGTAAGTATGACTATCCACAAAATATAGCCTTATTTTGTATTTCAGTTGAAGAGGCATCTTTCATTACATGTGTTTTGGATGTGTATAATGATAATTTAGGAATAATAATTTGATGCGCTTTGTACTTTGCTACGTATGCTGCCCCTAATAATTTGTTGGCGCTCACAAAAAATTGCTGTGCTTCCGGACGGAAAGTTAATCTCATCTGGCACTGGCAAATGTGAAGGATGTAACTTTTGAAATGTCAGCGTGTTGCGCTTCACAAATAGACGTTATATGCCCTGTCGGCTGCGATGTTGAAATATATATCGGTTTATTTGCTCCAGCAGATTACACGACCGAGATATTTAGGAGCGGAATGGATTTCCAGGCCATTCGACTGACTGATATTGACGGGAAGCGATATTAGGAAAGCTTTGTTGCTTTCGGTTGGTTACGGTGTACGGTTATGAAGATGAGATGTCGTAGCCGTCGTTTAAAAATAGGTTTTATGTTTTTTATGTTGTACTATTTTAGCTTGCATCAATTTTTCAGCATTTCTGAGCAGTTTCAAGGACTTTTCCGCATACAATTTCTTTTAAAAACCTAACTAACTAAATATACCCATTGTTGGCCAGACTGATGCGTAAGTGTTGCAATGCACTTTGAAGTTTGTCCGGTTCAGAGCGAAGGAATGTGCTGCACGCAGCCACTGCAGAAAATGGGACCGGTCTTGTGACGTCACATTCGCCGCCTGCCTGCCTAGCCGATGCTCCGAAGTACATTAAAATATAAAAAAAACTTACTCATAATTGCGATACTCACATTATGGTACAACAAGAAAATTGTACGTACGTCTTTTAGAACATATATATGTACAGCAATGTAAATCGCCTTTAAATGCAGGTATATGACTTTACAATAATATATGACCTTCTATATACAATGCATTGTTTTAAAAAAAAAGTTAAAATTGTTCTTATTTCGTAAAACAGTTTATGAGATTGACGAGTTCACTTTGTTAACATAATTCTTGTGTCTATTTGCAGGTACATGTTGACAACTCACTACCCTGTATGCTACAGCTATGCTAATGAAAATTATAGTTATTATTATAATTATTAACGTTACTCTGTTTTAAAGGTGTATATTAAATGATTAAAGCCTTCAACGTAATTCGTAGTTTCCAACATAATATCGCAACATAAACAATGTTCTCTCTAGAATGAAAAAAAAACATATCCCTATTATCTCCAAAAATACGAATTAAAAAATTAAGCAAACGACATACCAGATAGTCTGGCAGCTGTGTGCTTTAAAGTAATAGTGAATGTACTTGCTAATCAAAATCTGTCTGTCAGCTTGATTACCTCCGTCGGAGATCGGTAACTGCTAATATGCTGTCTAATTTGGATGCATGGATAAAGGCGTGGGATATAGGAGACTCCATTGATATTATATGACTTGGCTACGAAAACGCATTTGATCTTGTGCCAACCCGATGTCTCTTAATGAAACTTGAACACCTCAGAATGACGGAGGTAAACTGTTGCGTTAGATAATGGAATTCCTTACTAGAAGACGCTTCATTGCAATTGAAAATTGCATGCTGCGCTACCACAGAGTATCCAGGATACAGGAATGATGATCCTAGACTTAGTGTGGGTTCATCCTATTCTTTCTAACTATATGACCAACGCTTGAAATCATGCATGATTTGGACTTGCGCACAAGAGAATTGCAACCGCCCCAAAGTACGTGCGTTTACTTATGCAGAATGCAGCTTTGCGCTACGCGTTTCTGTCTTGTGACGTCACGAGTATCTCGCTGGCTATCAAAGAACGCTTTCAGGGGGCGAAGCCGAGCACACTTTCAATTTTTGTATTATTTGAAACCTGATTAAATTCGGACAAGCGGCAAGAGGTTTCTATTGATTGGTACTTTCATCCTAACCTTTTTCCTAAAAACGGAAATTTCTCCATTACCAACACAAGCTTACCAGCTATATCCATAAAATGKAAATATGTATGTGATCCGAAAACTTTATTTGTCAAAATACAGGCAATTCGCTTATATCCCATTTCGCACTGTGTGAGAAGCTATTTGCAATGTAGATATCAATGTTATTCATATTCATACCCTTTCAGGTTTCAAATCGATTCAATAAGACTCAAAACTTCATGGTTTTGTATCACTGTTATTCGCTGTTAAGGAATCCGATCCAGAAATCGCTATGGGTGACCAACATATATTTTTTCGCCTAGTATTCATTAACAAATTTGAATTTTGTTTTACTAATTTACGAGTACGAATTGAAGCTAACTTGAGATGCATGACATAAGTTATTTTTGAGGGAAGAGTTACATCGGCTTATTTTAGACAATGATTTATAATCCAGAAGTTTTACCATCTTTTATTATTGTTTCAACGTTCTTAATTTGCGAACAGCGTACAACTGTGCCCATTTACGAAGTATTCTAAACTATTCCGAAAATTTGCTACTCGATCCCACTTTAGATGTCGCCACCTTCAGTCTGATCTTCACTTCTACTAATATCACTCGTACCTCTGGACATGTCAATTTTGTCTTCTTGCCTCTTACCTGGAATTAAGAGATAGTACTGCACACAAACTGAAAAGTCCAGGTGCTAGTTCAGGAATAATTTTTTGACCTCATACATCTTGCCAATAATATCAGGTGTTAAGCGCGTATACTGAGGCACTCAAATAATTTCCTGCAGAATACATACCATTTCAGATTGCTTCTTATGGTCCATGCATTTCTTGCTCATAATAATCTTGGCCTTGTTCTTGCAGAAGCGGAGATGGTCAATTTTTGCAAGAACAGTAACAAGAGAACTATATATTTTGCACATCCCTCACTTTGGCACAAGATCCAAGTAATTGATGGTGCAGTCGTCAGATAGGTTAAGGACAGTGATGGGCGTTTACGCGTAAATTATAATTTTTTACATTACCAGCGTAGAAAATGTAGATAAAGCATTTTGGCGTAGATTTTGAGTAGAAAATATGAGACGAGTATATTATGGCTATTGTATATCAAGTGTATTGTGCAAATTATTTTGTTCCAATTTCCCTGTTTTATGGGTCAATTCTTACAAATTTTTAAAGCACTGCAGTTTTTTAATATTTATATCACAAATTTGCATAACTTATTTTAGTAAGTCATCAGAATACACAAATGGTTTTCTTACTTCTTTGGGACAAAACATGCGTTTCGAAGTCTTTTCTTCTACGAGTATATTAGGTATAATAGGTAGCATATGAAATAGCCGGTATTCTTCCGTTTATAGACAAGAAAGGTAATAAAAGCATAGTTTACAGTCATTTAAGAACCCATTGACCGATTGAGGGCTCCAAATCACGCTTGTGCCTTCTGGCCCTAACAACTGTATGCCGAAACAAGTTATTGTTGTTTAACGTGTGTCTAGTTATTTTAATTACAACGAAGTAGTATTTTGTTTAGTTAGGAAGCAACAAAAATAATAATATACAAAATAATACTGTCATTTGAGGCATTTGGAGCTGTTAAAAGTACTAAATATTACTAGTTTGCCGTTTATCTATATAATGTTATTTTCTACAGTAGAATATTACATAGTTTACGTGTAGATAATGGCGTAATCTACATGGAGTATTCTACGCGCCTATCACTGGTTAAGGAGCAGGTGAATCTAAATCCACTAAGTATGGAGTGTGTTGTGCGTATGTGAAGTTCGTGCCAACTGTGTATAGGTGTATAGGAAGTAGTAGAGAGCATCACAGAACCGTTTTGTGGAAATTCTTGATTTAATCAATAAGCCGTCCATATGCCCACAGCTAATTCCTTTGCAATAGGCAGGTTTAGTCCGTCAAGCCAGTAAGTGCATGGATTTAGTCAACAGCATTGGGGTGAGGTAACCAAAAATAGTCCTTACACTTAAGACGCAAGCTATGTAAACATAAAATGGGAGATTACTAAATGTATTACCTTTTCCACTGCATTCGACATTTTGTCAATTTTTTCCTTCAAAAAGTATATTGCTGATAGCCGCTTAGCTTAGTCACTATTTTTGTAAATTTGATGTGCAGAGCTACGCTACTTATGGTTTCACATTACTATTTTTATAGTTTCAGAACATAATTTAACATTTTTTATATCCGACTATCATATCAAGACACACTGATTTCTAGTTGGTTGCAAAAATAGTTGTAATAAATTTTAGAAGGCATTGAAATCGACGTAGATCCTAACCTGCACTTGAAATAAGTCTTACAATTTTAACGATCACCATTACTTTGATGTCAGAGTCAACTTCCACCATCGAGGCAAGCAATAAGACCTAACCATATGTATGTATGAGCAGAATTGAGAAAAGACGCAAACCACCGTGTATGTGACAGGAATTTCACAGCCGCCTACGTTGATAGGCGAAAGAAGAGCAAAAGAAAGCGGCGTCTGGTAAGGAACGAATTCGCTCCCGCTTTTAATCAAACTGTTTGTTATTAAAAGCCTCCATTTAGGAGGCAGCGGACGCTTGCGTGGGAAGTAGGAATGCCTAATTGTGTTATTACGCAAAGTGGTATTAAAGGGAATGAGATTTTTGCCTCGAGTGTTGATGTAGGTCAAGAGTTCTTTTTCGCTCAATTCAAAGGTAGTCTATTTTCATTTTGCTTGGGCTAATAAGAATGGCGTRGGGGAAAGATTTTCCTCAGTGAGCAAGTATGTTTTATATTTATCTTCCACCATAAAGGCAAGGGAATTTCTGTAACCAACTGTCAATTAGAAGGTGCTGAAAACAAACCCAGTAGAACAATTTTTTCCGGAATCGTCCATAAAATGAAGAAAATAATCCACATATCAACCAAAGTAGTGCATAAAGAAATACTTTTACTGATATGTACAGTATGTCAGTATTTAAGTTAAGCGACTAACAATACAGCGATTAACTTTTAGGGCGGCATTCTCGTCGCTTAGTTTAATACATAGGTCCATTTCTATTAGATCCCTGAAATCCAATAGTCGTTTAAAAGTTAATATACAGGATATTTTCTTATCTCTTACAATTTGCAGCATTAGCAAAATAGCAAGTATTGTATTACTTGACGCTTTCATTAAAAATAGAAGATTTTAATTATACACATTTTTTGGGTAGTAGTTTAGCAAATAAATCTAAAGGCTTTCTAAAATTTAAGTCTGTTTCTTAGTTGCATTGTTATAGGTACAAAAAAAGGTGGCAAATTTCGCTTTATTAGCATCGCTTTAATATGCAAGTGTGCGTTACTATTGTCTGTCATTCGTTCTGCTAAATGTGCCATTGTTAAATTTGTAAAATGCACGTTATCAGGTCAGCTGTCATTTTATCTCTTATACTGTGACGCCTTTTCCGTTGAACGGCGGAACGGGCCTTCGCATCAGAGGGCGGACGTTCGGACGGTTATGTAATGGTGGCGACGTAAGCACTTGGGGCGACGGCAAACCTCCAGTCTTTTTATTATACTGAGGTGTGCTCATCAGTTTACTGTGTACTGTCCCCTTAGTACACAGTCCAGGGTAGCTACAGTGAAGAACGGCTCTCTAGGGAACAACCCCGAAGGTGGATGCCGCAAGCTGGAAAAAGATGTTAAGGTGGAATAGTACAGGTACCAGAAAACTTAAATCCGAATGATGGCAGCACAGTCTATTTTCAACAAAACTGCATTCGGCCGTAGTTAAAATATGCAAATCCCGCCCTCATTTATAACTCAAATAAATTAGGGTCCGCCTGCATCCGGCCTTCAAAGACATCGTATCTACAGCGAGCTGATACCTGTGGTAGACGGATGTCTGGCATTTCTGTATTTGAGTAAATAGGTAATAATTCTAGATGTAAATTTGGCTGGGCCGAAACTCTCACTTCATTTGGATAGCGACTGTAACTTGGCCACCTATCTTCTTTCCAGAAAACAAAGATACGAATTAATAAAGAATAATAATAAAAATAAAATCAATGACGGGCGCGTAGAATATGCAATGTAGATTACGTCAGGATTATGCTATTATCTACGCGTAACCTATGTAATATTCTACTTTGAAAGTCTACTGTAGAAAACATCATTGTGCGGATAAACGGAAATTTTTAGTATTTAATGGTATTCATCATTAGTGCTGCTCAAGACGCCTCAATTGTCAATATTATTTTGTATTTTATTATTATTTTTATTTCTTGCAACTAAAGGAAAATTACCTTGCTGTTAACCGGACAAATGTCTAAACTAAAATAACTGGGTAAGGCATGTGTTAATTAGGGCCAGGAGAGTCGACTAAGCAGGACAAGTTTGCTTTCAAAAGCAATTTTTAAACTACCCATCAGTCAAATAGACTCCTGTAAACTGTGACGTTGTCTTTCTACTCTATAAACTGATATAGGCTGGCAATTTCATACGCTGCCCTTGTTCTTTTACAGCAACTATTTTAATCGCAGGTCGATTTTATTGTGCTATATTGACAGAGTATACAAGCAGTTCTCATTGCAAAACTTGCGACATTGATCTAAACAAGGAAGTAGCAAATGATAGTAATAGTAAAACCCTTTTTTGTAGAAAAATCTACTTATATGTGAAGTATGCGGTTGCGAATTGCTAGCTTGTAAAAAATAGGCTTTTTAGAAATATATCTCGTACAGTCGGGGAAGAATAGACTTCAAAACATTATACTTTGTTGTTTGTGTCCCAAACAAGTAAAAAAATCATTTGGTAACCATGACTTACTAAAAAAATGTTATGCAAATTTATAATATAAATATTAAAAGAACTGTATTACATATCAAAAATTCTCAAGGAATTCGACAAATATGGGTATAAGAAACAAAATAATTTCCACTTAGTTTTAGCATGTACCAGTGTACTTAAAATCTACGTCAAAAGCTTTTATCTACATTTTCTACGAGTGTAATGTAGAAAATTATAATTTACGCGTAAGCGCCCATCTTTAATAAATAATACGAAAGTGTAAACAATACACATCATTCGGCGCCAAAATTTTATGTTGTTCAGGAGAAACTTTTTAAATACACTTGGATGAAAGCAAGCAACGTGATCAGCAGTGTTTACACTGTGGAAAATGAAAATATGACTTCACAGTCGAAATCTTCGTAATAAGCAAAAATTTTGCATACAGCTATAGACAATCAAGACAGAAATATGCCGCAGTCAATAGGTATAAATGTAACATTCATAAGTATATAGAACATCTTATAATTAATAGTTGCTTCGCAATTACGGGGAAATTCGACTTCTTATGTTAAATTATGTATATTCTTTTTCCTCGACAACCGTTCGATTATATTTACATTAGGTACCTATATTCAAGACACAAATACTAGGTATTGGGTAGGGTACATGAAACATACCCACTGTTTTACCACATTAAATTAAACAAAAAACTAGCTCAAGTTAAAACATCTTTAGCCTGCAGTACTAGAGTTTTGAAAGAAGATAGCATAATTTTGATTTTAGAGAATATAGGAATACATTCAAATAAATATTGTTTTGAATACAATTAGTTAGACATAATTGATTGAATGTATTAATATGTGCTAACGTAGCATATATTTTTTGTTTTGAATATATAATGCAATAAAATATATTCTGTTTAGGAACATTTGATTAATATCAAACGAAGAATATATGTTCAAATAAAACATACACGGACTCGATTTAAATAAATAATAGAGAATATTCCAATAGTTGCATTCCAAGAAACAATTTTTACGTGTGTACCACCAAGGGGGTATAAGCTGCTTGCGTAGATCCTTTATCTTTATCCTAATTCTAAAGAAAGTGCAGGTACCCAGTGCTTTTAGTCAAGCTTTCCTAGAACATTTGATTCTGAAAGGATTAGTGTGCGGATTATGAGGACAATTATAGGAAAGTTCTCGAAACGGTCATGGATAGACAATATACCTGTATTCCTAATGACATGATGCCGTGAACAGAACATTATAAATAGCAAGGCAAATCGTAAAAGTCGTCACTTTTTCTTTGCAATCTTGCTGGCGAAAGAGATTTTTGAATAGTGCGAGTATGGGGAATAAACATAAAAATCCTTCACGAGTGACGAAACGAAGTGGTCGTTCTAAATACATGGCGCGTTTGAACGCTGAAAGGTAAGTTTATCTTGCGATATATTACTTGATGCAATATATTTTTTTACCTAGTAGATAATATCTAAATAATTTTGACTTTATATTCCAGGTGGAAGAAACTGGGTCAAGGTATGCAGCCACATTCGTCCAGATCTCCCGCTAACTATGATTTAGAGATCGACACACTTCCGCCCCTAGAAATGGAAGTTGACTCGAGTTATAGGACCGTTGCTGACCTCTTGACTGGTAGAAGAATCGTAAAGCTGGGGTATTTTCTACAACAGTACAAGAGTGTAGTAAACCATCCAAAGAAATGTACAATGGGCAGAATGGATTTCGTCAAAGAAGTGAGGAGGGGGCTGCTATCTGAACTTCATTTTCACTGCAGCAATTGTGAAAAATCATTAACTGTTGCAACGGACGATATACCTAAAATGACAAAAAAAGACTTAAACGAAGCTGCTGTTTGGGGGTCACTGTCTGTAGGAATTGGCCACAATCAGTGTGAGGAGCTGTTCGCTGCTTTGGACGTGCCCTTCATGACGCCGCTGACTTTTAAAAAGAAAACCTTCAAAGTAAAACAAGTAAGTGTACTATGCGCGATTTCTATTAGTGGAAACTTTGGATTCACAACATATTGTTCTAAATGTACTTCTATTTATAGCATTGGGAAGAATTTCTATCCCAAGAAATGAAAAAGGCCGGAGAGCTGGAAAAGAAGAACGCTGTGGAAAGCGGACACATAACGGCAGATGGGACCCCGTACATTTCAGTAGTTTGCGATGGTGGTTGGAGCAAACGCTCTTATGGTCACGGCTATAATGCAGCGTCAGGTGTGGTAAGTTTTACTTATTATTATTTTTTTTATTGATTTCAAACTTCTAATAGAAGTAAAATGCCTCCCTTCAATAAAGGGGAAATTTTTAGACTGCTGGAAACCGACTATGTGCTACGAAATTCTGGACAACTGCATAAGGTATTTATATCAAAACATAATATCGCTGTTAGTCCATTAAATGTAGGCATTTTTTCTAGGCTAAAAAGGCAGCACATATATTATTACCAGATCCAGGGACAACTAAATATTACAAAGAGAAAGTTCTGCGATTTTATAATGTATGCAGACAATGATGTCCACATCGAGAGGATAGAGAGAGACAGCGGGACCTGGATTAATAGCATGGTGCCTAAATTGACGGCATTTTATAAAGATAGGATGCTGCCGGAAATTGTAGATTCGCGAGTATCTAGAGGGATGAAAATTCGGGATTAGCACCTAGAGGTATGTCGTTTTTTAACTTGGTACCTCATGTACAATTACTCGTGTTTATTACTTCCGCATCTAACGGATAAGTATTGTATCGAGAAAAAAAATTTCAAAAATTTTTACTTACTCAATAGCTTTAAAATTCCCGAAAACGTTCACAAACAAAATTTCAGCTAAAAATTTCTTGTCTGAGTGTGGACGCGATAACTTTCAAAAGACTTAATATATGAACTTGAAATTTGGCATACATATAAATCTCAACTACCCAAAGCGACCTATTGTTTTTGGGCTAAGTAAGGTATAGGAAAGGGGGTGAAATTGGGGGGAAACCACCCTTTTTGCAATTTTTTATTTTTTTACTTTTTTCCTTTTAGTATGTGGTTAGCAGTATAACCGCGAGTATTATTCGTCCCTATAAATTCTCAGTGCAGCAAACTGTTTAGAAGATATTAGCAAAAAACCGTCACTTAAAAAACCGGGTTTTCCTATATATCTCCGAAAATACTTAATATATTCAAAAAGTTAAAATACCATCAGATAGGAAATAAAAAATTTCTCACAAAAAGTGATGAAAATTGTGACATTTTAGAAATAATTCTAGAAAACTAGATTTTGGACCCTGCCTACACGATTTCTTAAAATTTTGCTATTATATAGAAAAACACATTTCTGATCGAAAAGCACTCTTGCAATTTTTTTGTCAAGTCAATAATTTTCGAGTTATTTAGAAAAAAACGACGTACGTACGTTATTGGTCGTATAATATAAGAAATAATAGCGTATTTTTTTTTTTTCAAGTGGAACCATAGTGGCTCACCCAACCTAATAAATTAGTAATTTTTTATGCATCGAATGGTACCAAAATTAAAAAAATCCGTTCAGTAGTTTTTGAACAGTTTACAAAAGAAAGAAGCAAAACTTTGGGATTGAAACGAAAGACCAGTAGTAGGCGCTGAAACAAAACTAGGGGACAAGTTGTCAAATAATTAGCGATTCCAAAGGTGCGGTTTTACATCTAATCTTAAAATTACAAAAATGGCACTTTTTAATAGTATTCTTGGGTGTAGGAAATACAAATTTCATAATCACAGCACTCTAGATAATAAAATAATTTTTTTTCTTTGACGTTTATCAAATCTAACCAAAGTAGGTTTTTTGTACTTAGAATTTACCACAAAATCCAAATATGTAGAAATATACCTAGTGCTCCATTTAAAAATCGAAAGTTAGGGTTATTTTCGGTAAAACCGGAAGTTACAAAAAGCAGTTCTTTACGTCATCAAACACCAATTTTCTGATATAAAAAAATATACCAAATGTTAAAGTATGAGTGTATGTGATTGTGATTATAGTGTTTGTATCTGTGTTTGGGTGTTCAAATGATAATGTTGTAGGTGTTACTCAATCCGGGTACTTATATCTGTCGTGTCGTTTACACATGTGCTTTTTTGTATATGCATCATTTCCAAATATTCTCTTTTACGTTTATGTGGTTCTGTAGCAATAATTTGATGTTTTCGAAATCAAAAGTGTGATTAGTTAGTTCATAATGTTTTTTCAAAGCAGTGTGGTTGTCATTATATATTTTTATGTCGTTATATCCTGTTTTTTTTTGTGTTGTCCCGTTAGTTCTATATATTGTTTGTTGCATTGTTTACATTGTATACTGTATATAGTGTATGTTCTTGAATCGTGTTGTATTTTTGTTTGTAATGGTGTTTAACTGTTTAATTGTGTTTAATGCTTTATATGCAGTTTCAATATTATATGGTTTTAGTATGTTTTGTTATTATTATTATTATTGTACAGTTTTTCTGTTTGTTGTATTATGGAGTTGTATATTAGCTTAGTGATGTAATTGTTATTTTTTAGTATTTTAGTTATTATGTGCAAACTTTCATTTATAATTTCTGAACTAATTAATTTTATTACTTGGAGTATTGTATTGTTCAAGACAGCTAGTTTTTGTTTGTAGGGGTAGTTAGAATATATATGTATGCATTATTTGTATTAGGCATTATTATGTATTAGATTATTGCATATACCGTAAATAAAGATGTGAAATCGGTGAGAGTGATAAGTCAACCGCCCGGTACGCGCCTATAGTAAGTTCGTGATATTGTATTATATTGTATATGTATAGTTTATGTTTTAATTTGTAATAAACTCCACGGACAAACCATTTCTGTGTGTGCTTTTATTGCAAGTAAACTACCTACCCTTATAATTCTAGCGTTGTTTAAAACGTGACGAAAACTGCATTTAGAAATTCGGGTTTTTAGCAATGCTAGTAGTCAATTATACGCTGAGGACATACTCTGCATTATAACGGAAACGCAGCAGACCAAACATCTTAAATACTTAACCAATTGAGATACAGAATAGGACAATTACCGTGGCATACCTGAGAAACGGTCGCTCGTTGGTCAGTTATCTAAGTGAAGGGGTGACATCCCTGAGGGGCGTGTCACTTAACCGAATATCTAACTAAACTCAAAAATAAAGAAAAAAACTATTTTTTGAACTTTTGCATTCCTAAGTTTAGATAAATACCGAGTGAACTATGATCTGATTTACCTAGGATTTGCCATAAAAAGTGTTATTTTGGCAGTTTTTAACTTTTATTTAATTACTTTCTATTTTTTGTAACTTGTAGACAAAAAAATCTCAAAAACGAATCATAGTTCATTAGGGAATATAATCAGAAACACATCCTGAAAAAATCACGAAATTTGAATGACCCAATTTTGAGTTGGACATGATTTTTATTCCCATGCTTTTCTTATGGACACTTTAGGTGTATCCAACAGCCTTAACGAGTTGCGGACGGTGCTGCTCACTGGGCGTGTGATGCACGGACGAACTACCATACAGCAGACGAACAAGAACAAACCCTCTATAAACGTCTTTCGGATGCAAAACGTACGGACGAACTACCATACGCTGTGTCATCCAACAAACGAACGGACCTTTACGCAAGTGCTGACAAGCGGGAAAGAGAAAGAAAGGTCAGGTCAGGTCAGGTCAGGTCAGGTTGGATTGGTGGATATGGTACACGGAACAAGGAAAGTTACCACTATATACTAGTTAATACTAGAGCTTGCTTACCTGGCTACTTACTTCTGGACTGAACTGGAGACGGATTGGTCAGAACTGACTGGAAACGCGGACGCGACTTGCTTTTATTCGTTCGGACTGGAGGTGGAAAACACGAATGCTGGGAGGGGCCAGCATGCGTTGTTCATCCGACTCCCCATATCGTGCATCGGAATATATTCGCGGACTTTAGACAGACTGACAGACGCTGATCAAAACTTGACTTAGGCCCAGATTTGCAACTTCGTTACAATACGTAGAAAACCTAGTTTCTTATAGGAGGACACAAGAAACGACTTTGCTGTATTTATCCAACAACCTCTTTTAGCAAGCCTTTGAAGGCATAATACATTTTACACAAAAAGTATATACACAACAAGGTCAAGTATAGAGTATTGAAGTTCGAAAAATTTAGGACCATTAAACATAGAAAGCTCCCGGCGCACAAAATAGATGCAGACAATCAACCTGCGATGGGCTTATCAAAAGGAAGTCTCTCAGATGCTGTATTTTTACATTTTATCAAAATGGATTTATTTTGGTGCAATATCACTGACAGTTCTAAATGTCGAATTGATTAAGGCTTTCACGGCCAGGTGATGAGCTGTTGTCCTGATTCGGGTCTAAAGGCCGTCGTCGGTTGGAATTGCTTCCTAACGTTTCACTAGCACGAATGGCAAGCTTCTTCAGAGGTCTTTCCGTATCCGGTGCTGGACGTAGACTGACTGCCAATTCCAACCAACGACGGTCTTTAGACGCGAATTAGGACAACAGCTCAGTTCTAAATATGTAAATAATGTAATCTGTAATTGTTTTTAATGGACGTTTAATTTAAACAGAAATTATAGTTACTAGAGTAAATGAGGGCTCAGCAATACTAATTTCTCGTAAAGTAGATTATGAGACTAAAATTAGTGGATTATTAGATGAGAAAACCTAGAAAAGAATAATACCGGTGCCTACAACAAAAAATGTCAAAACTACTTATTTCGTTATTGAAACTTTACATCTCTCAAATGAGTAAAACTCATCTTTAAAAATTTTTGACTATAAGGTACGGTTAACCAATATTTATAATACTGTTCCTAATAGTAAATACTGTTTGTACTTGCTGTTAGCAAAATTTTGTGCCAACTACTTGAAGCATTATGCACCCAAAACCAGTATTCTAGTCAAAATTTCCAGAGGTTTGATTAATTTTATCAAATAGTTGTGTATTTCAAATACGGTATTCTGCTTAGTTTTGACGTACTTTCTATATTTGCGAAGCAAATGATTGATATTTTGAGGTACAAATTTTGTGAAAATCTTAGTGATATTGTTTCAATTCCTACTATGTAAATCAGTGTTGTGTTCGCCTTATGTACAAAGTCTTTGTACAGGGTGAGCAAATAAGAAAGGTGGCCGGTCATATCTCATAAACCAGTAGCACTAGAGCTTTGAGGTAACATTTTTTTTAAGTAGTGTCCAAGAGAAATTGCTAGAAAATATTTTCGAGTTTGTAAAGTGACCGCTAGAGGGCGCTGTGGTACCTCCAAATTACAAAATTAATATTTGTGTCATTTATAACCTAATAAATGTCTGCGGTATTAAACATTTTAAAATTGTTTGGATTAAAATCTACGATTTTTGTTTAGAACATTTTTTTGTTAAATGTCAAATAAAGGAGTGGGGGGCGAGTGAATATTAATATAGAAAATCGCTAATATTTCAGGTTTGGCTTGACCGATTTCAACCAACGTGGTGTCGAAGTGTCAGAACATTGTTTGTGTGTTGACCGCAAGAGGGCATTTTCTGAAGTTACTACCTAAATATCAATTTTTCGCAAAATTTTTAAATGCAAAGATACAGGGCTATTTCTTTCATTAAAAGAACAATTGAATATAGTGAAAAAAGCACCATTTAAAATTTCGAGAAAAATCGGTTTTAAGTACCTAGTAATTTCAGAAAACGCCCTCTTGCGGTCAACACACAAACTATTTCCTGACACTTAAAATTCCTTTTTATAAAGGCACATAAGCTCTTGAAAATGACACCGTTGGTTGAAATCGGTCAAGCCAAACCTAAAATATTAGCGATTTTTTATATTAATATTTACTCGACCCCCACTCTTTTATTTGACATTTAACAAAAAAATGTTCTAAACAAAAATGGTAGATTTTAGTCCAAACAATTCTAAAATGTTTAATACCGCAGACATTTATTAGGCTAAAGATGATACAAACATTAATTTTGTAATTAGGAAGTACCACAGCGCCCTCTAGCGGTCACTTTACAAACTCGAAAGTATTTTCCAGCAATTTTTCTTGGTCACTTTACTTAAGAAATTTTTTTCCTCAAAGCTTTAGGGCTACTGGTTTATGAGATATGACCGGCCACCTCTCTTATTTGCTCACCGTGTACATACCTTAGTTGTTGAGAGGACGTAATATAATAATTTACATGAAATCCTGTGTTCTAACAAAAGTGCATTTAGAAAGTAAAGGCTTTTTTGTATTTATTTTTGTGGCAAACGTAACTTAGGTCAGAACAAATGAAAACATTGGGACCTGTTTGAAAGAACGTAATTGCATCATATAGACAAATCTTCGCAGCTCGACATCCACTTCTACGTAACCATATGCTTGATATGCATAAATCTACGGTTGTACACAGAAAAATATTATAAATTGCGTTTATAAAAAGGAATCTATGAAGAACTCTAGATAATATATATTATGAACGAAGTCATATTTGGAAGACATGTAGTTTTTGTATATCGTGAAGTTCATGTATATAAGTAGGTCTCCCTTCCTCAGTGATTTGTATKTTTACTTTTAAAACTTAATGTGATAATTTTAGAGATTGCATTTTTGACAAAGATTGCAGAAGTAATTGGAACCTTTACTTTTTTATCAGTGCTTGGAATAATGGAATAAAGAATTTAAAAAAACACGATTAAATTGTGTTTATTATAAGCGCTGAAAGCATATATAGATAACTAAACTTCTAATTACGTATTATTAATTGTAAGCAACGAATGTTGAGTTACAGCTTTATTAGTCTCTTCCTCAGGGCCTATAATACAGGTTACAGTAGTCTACAGACGTACATTCATATAGCTAAGGGGTCCACACTTATTTCTACATTATATTATACAGTCCCTTTTTCACTTGGTATGCTACAAAATGATTCATTTGAGAAAACATATTCAGAAACTGCCAAAGAAAACATTTTACGGCAACAACAATAGGAATCCTTTCAGTTCCATTTATTGCAGCAGCATACGGAAAGTGGAAGCCTGCTGAAAAAAAAATATTCAAATTGAAACACTTTATACGTCGAATGTGTTGACGTTCTTTATAGGTCCCGTAACCACAAGCTTTCAGAAAAGAGCGATCTGCATTAGTAAATGCATGGACTTCTGCTTGTGAACAATTCATGCAGCAGGATTTGGCCCCGTATGTTTATTTTATCGATCTAATAATCCCCTAAAAATACACTTTCACTGTGCGTTGTACACGCTGCTATAGAAAAATAATGTTGGATCGTATTCATTCATGCCGCCCACTGAATATTCAATTAACTGCTCCCCCGTAAATCTGTGTAATTTATGGCATAATGTGACAGAACGGAATTTATGCTAACCACGTGTTTCTACACACACACGCATTAATACCCATGGTTTACATAAGGTGGTTTGACTTAAGGGACAAAGAATGTGAAGCACATTACTACGTAATAATTGAATATAAATCTTAAGGACGCATACATTTTCTGACGGTGAGTGGCAAACATGATACGGTACTTAGATGAATAATTTTACAAACAGCTATGTACGAGAACATTATTTAAATAGACATACACTCGCAACTTTTATTGTATGTCGGAGGATAATTCCCATCGACATATCTGCACATTCGGAGATGTTCCTTTAACTTTACGATAGTTTCATACGCAGCTGCCAGTTTACTCTCCCTTGCTATTCTATGGAGCGTTTCGTAATACGAGTATATACTTGTACCTACTATAAATCAACACGGCTGCATTTGGAGCTTTGCGACAACTTAACTGAACGCATGAAGTTAGTGTGAGTATACCTGTGTCAAACTAACTGTACTATTGTGTTTGGTGCAGTTTCATGTTTCTCTTTGTTAAGCAAATCCAATTTAAGCATGAAATGCAGGCGTGCTATATTGTATTAATGTTTGCATTCCGTTCTCATACTTCACTCCACTTATAAAGCAAATCGCTATTAAATTATGTGATCGCAACAGCAATAAGTTTAAAATCATGTTTTTCCCACTGCTAACCTAATTGAGGCCGTCCTGTGTTCGTTGTTGAATAAGGTATTGGTTAATCCCGGCAGTGAAGGATTTCTCCAATGCCTGCACTGTGTGTTCTAATGATTATTTGTCGATATCACTTTCATACCCAGAGTCTGACGAATGATATAGTGTTTCAATGTATGCGATGAATAGTGTTAACTCTGAATCCTTCTTTAGTAAGCTGGTAATAAAAAAATAATTTTCTTTGAATCAGATTTTTTACTTTTTATTGTTATTGCTTGTTGTTGCTAACGAGAAAGCTATTCAAGTTAGCAGCTAACTCAAAATACAAAACGCATTATACCTTAGTCAATAAATTACTTAATAGTAATAGAACATTAAAAATAAAACGATGTCAAGCAGTCAACAACAAACTAACATAGTACAAAGCAACATAAAAATATGAAAATAACTGTACTAGAAAAATTCTATTAATTTTATGACTGTATCAGGCGTAATCTGGTCTCTAGAAGCAATAGCTGCATTTTTAAAACATTGAAAATAAACTGCCAGCACGACATATGCTTCGGCATTTGTGTAAGGTATTTTTTGCAGTAGAGCACTATTACAGACCATTTCTACAACTCTATGTAAAGAAAATCTATGTCAATTGACAAGCGATTGGCAGTTGTTGTTCGTTTACTTGTAATAAGTCGTAGCCTACTGTTCAATTTTTAACGTGTAAAGATATTAAAGCTGTTAAGTCTTCCACGAAACCTCTTAATATTCAAGGAATTACGTAAGGTTATAAAGTATAAACAATGTTCGTATATTGTTTAGCTGTAAATAGATTGTAACTAGAATAACATATTGGATCCCCACCAAGCTACAAAACTGTAAAATCTCTTTTTCTCAATAAGAGTGATATAAATGGTTATTTATATGGAGATTTTTCAATTTTACTATGTATTTACTCCGTACAGGCTAATCATGTACATGCAATTGGAAAATAGCTCATCCTTAAATACGGATAAACTGTTCTTATTAGTATAGCTACAAAACCAAGAAAGCTATCCACTTTTCAGACATACGAGTATCTTGTCTGATTAACGAACTATCATAAACAATGGAGAAATCTATAAGGATGCATTTATTTTTTTAGAATATATGAGAAAACATATTTTCTTAAATAGCTCTCCCTAGTGTCAATTATGTTGAAAAACGTTGAAAACTGCTTTGAAATGAAAGATCTAATTTGATTTTAACTGTAGTTATTCCACTTTAAAATTATTTAATTTTTATCCCTCCCAATGGTCTTGCCATGATAATTAGACAAAAGGTGTTTAAAACAAAATTAATAAACAAGTATGATTCTAGCACAACTAGTTTTTAATATACAACAGCTATCTAGCCTTAACTGTTCACCCTCTATTTGCGCTGTTTTAAAGTTTCTTTTTTTTTCGAAAAACCTTCGGATGTTCGGATATTAACAACCATGCCTAAATTAATTATTAATGTGTCTTATGCTCGCTTGTTATTTACTGCCACAAATTTCACCTCACCAAAATTTATTTTCAGTTTATTCCAGTTGTTGCATGTCTTGCCTTAGTTTCTGCATTTGCAGCACCTTTTCTGCTAGCAAATTTCATAAACCTATATTATGTAGCTGGTGTTTCGCAATTCATTATACAGATTAAAATCGCAAATCAGGTTACATGTGGCTGCTAGCTACATTCATGCGTTCCGCGCGCAAATTATCCGTCAAAGGCAACCAAACGTTATAGCTTCACACTGCTAATTTTGTTAATTGCAATTAAAGTGCATTTACAGCCATAACGGGTTTCATCAA
Organism: Rhyzopertha dominica; assembly: GCA_025024175.1. Taxonomy (NCBI): domain Eukaryota; kingdom Metazoa; phylum Arthropoda; class Insecta; order Coleoptera; family Bostrichidae; genus Rhyzopertha; species Rhyzopertha dominica. Next base: position 38,507,968 of record QCXZ01000138.1, read on the forward strand.
ACGGATTATGCTTTCAACGCTAAATACACTTACCGCAGAATTACTTTTAAGAGCTTAAATAAACGATTTGGCGTATGTATTTATGAATCCATTACGTTTGCATGTGCAGCTGCTGCAGGTTCTTAAGGTGTAATCTTCTTCCATATTGTACAGATTATGTATTTAGCGTATTTATTTGTTTAATTGGATGAACTGGGAACATGAAGCTTAGTATTTGATGCAATTAGCTGAGAGAAAATAAACCACCGCGAGTTGCAGTATATTATCTAGATACCAAACCAAATCAGTTCAGAATATTTTAATAGCACTGATATAAGCAGCGAATTTATGAAGTTAAATTACATTAAAATATTTTCCAGATAGTTTGAGGCAAGTGGGTGTATTCTACTAATCCGCATAATTGTTACTATTAGCTTAATGTTCTCATAAACTACTCAAATAAATGTCGTTAACATTAAGACTTGCTGTTTTACAATAAAAAATGATTAACAGAAGTCTAAAAATTCAAACTATTTTGGCGGATTGCAATACACCAGTAAGTAGTCAATGCTCTTCTTGACGTCACAGTTCGTATAACGTGACACGCAAGTCACGGATAAGAGCATAATTGGTTGTTGGTTTAGCCTTCCGTTTCTGTTAGTTTGTTTGGTACCGGTAGCTCCTTGTTTTAGTGTGTAGTTCGTATTAGGTGTGATTTCGGTGTATGCACGTTCATGAATACGACTCGATTTACAAAAGCCACATCAAACAATTTACTGCACACTGAGGTTTGAAATGGTGGCTGAGTGTTTGTGTAAAATGATCCTGACAGTAGAAGAACACATTAGTTTTAGAAGCAGTCGTCTCACGTCTTAAGCATTGAACAACTGTAATCTCCTTTCTTTTTCCTTTGGTATTGTATCAAATTTCTTACTAGCCACTTATTTTCAAATTTGTATGTCATTATTTTGAGCACATCGTTATATTATGAAATATTATTCCTACCTAACAATCAGCATTTACTCGAATAATCGGCAGAATTTATTTTGACCTATTGTTTGTTACAAGCGAAAACAACAGATATCTGCGGAAACAAATCAACAAATGTTTTAATGTGTTTGCAGGGTTGCCCGATTTGCATGGATGATCGTCTCTAAACTATTATACTTCCAAGAATGTCGCCCATATGTCGGCAATTACCAACATGACGTCGCTACCATTCGCTATCTCGATAATAAAAGTACCGATATGTGCTTAATACAAAAATTTTCTTTAACATTGGTCGTTTATTTAAAAATGCATCCAAGGTGTTTATATCTCATCTCAAATGGTGCGCACAACAAAATTTTTTTGGGAATCCTGGCTTTTATTTATGGATACCGATATACCTTTGTCTCACTAGAAAGCAAGCTCAAAATTCATTCAAAACTGCATGCTTTTGTTGCTAATTAGAAATGCGAAGCAGAAACTGCAGTAGGCGACTAGTGTATACTTTGTTGACATAACACAAAGAGAAAGTCGTTCATTTCTTTGCCTGCTGCACTACAAAAACTTTACCATGAATAGCTGTGCAAGTATATAATTTATGATAAATCGCCCAATCTTTTAACTACCTGTCAGTGCAGTTCTAACTGTTACAAATGATTGAAACTATGACGTCATAGTTCACATATCCTAATGGATACTGCTACCGACCGTTCAAATCGACCGATATTTTCTAGTTTGGTAATTATTTATTTTTTGAAATAGCAGCTAAGAGAAAGAAGGCGGAAAAAGGCTACATCGAATTGCAGATCTTGGCTTTTGGGAACCTTTGGGAAAAACTTGCAACCATAGGTTTCCAAAGTATATTCTTTTAAAGTAAAATTAACCTAAGTCTAAGTTTTTATATGTATATATACATTTAATTTTTCTTAAGGCCTACGCCTTAACACCTAACTAACTAACTATTATTTTTAGCACTATCTTTCTCTACTTTTTTCTGTGCCTTGCTGTTCCTTTTTAGATCACCCTATGTCTTCTATGACTTTTTTCCTTCACCGTCATCCTCTATTTCATATCTTATCACTTGCCTTTTTTCTAGCTGTTCTCTAAGTAATTTATTGATTATTCTATTTATTGTTATTTCCCATTTGACAAATCTCATTTACTTCATTTGTGCTGCCTGAAACCTCTTTTCCTACCCGTCACTACCTATATACTTATCATTTTTATCTACATATTTCTTTAATCTCATGCTTATGAGTATTCTGTTAAATGACTGATACATTTTTAAAGGCCTGGTAGTTTTATCATTTATTTTCCCCTAAACATTACTTTGTACCATGGTTTATTCTTCTCTTTGTTGRTACATTTGCTGTTACCTTGTTTTCTTGTCTGCCTTTCCTATCATCTTGGATTTTATCTTACTAGTATTTATTTAGACAGAGTTGCCACCGTTGTATTAAATAATCTAGTATGATTAGATAAACCTTAGTATACTTTCCTCAATATGTCATCTGCCTTACTTTGTTGTTTGATTTAGTGGTATAGTCCTCGTATTTTTGTATAGATTTAATGTATCTATGCTTACTTGTTATTTGCAATTTTTTGTTCATACCTTACATATCAGTTCTATATGGTGGTCGTCAAAAACGCTCTATGAATTGTTGTTGGTACCCTACTCGGTAAACTGTTTAATGGCAAATAATCGATAATGTGATCATTTCTGCTTTGTCCACTTCTGATACGACTTTATGAAGTTATTTTTGCACGATATGACTACCAAACCTTCCTTTTTGATGCTATCTTGCTACCTTATTTTTTTATTTCTCCTTCTTTTGTTGTATCCTTTTGTACTTCTAGTAACTCTCCGCCACTGTTACGTGTATCTTTGCCCTATCTGTTTACCCAGTCGGTTTCAGAAGTTCTCCACCTTTTATAATTTTCTTATGTCCTTTATAACTACATAGTAAGTTCGGGATCGATTTGCTATCATCTTCCATTTTTATACTAAACTCTTCTAGTGATGTCCTTTTCATGTGCCTTATATTATTTTATTTTGGTTTGTTTATTTGTAAGAAGATGAGTCGATAATCAGACTGACTTCATCAACTGTTACATTACGATGTCAGGACGCGGTATTATTTAAGGCGGAACAACATTCATTGTAGAGATTTTGAATAGTTCGGACATGTAATATTGAATTAAGTATGTTTATACTTTATTAAAGTAAAATTGCGTTTGTCAGTCACTTGTATTTTATAGCTGCAACGGCAGGATAAAAATGCCAAGGGATACAAGTGATGTACGTGAAAACTGAATAAACGAAAACGAAGCTCCACAGATGTAGAAGACAAATCCATCAGTAGTGTGCCTTCAAAACAGCTGCAATAACGGTTCGATTCTGAATAATGCTGTAAAAGGAGAGCCGCATAGCCGAACCGGTGGCAACGAAGCAATAGGTAACAAAACGTATAGTAAATCTTAAACCAGCCCAAAAATATTTATAACATATATGTTACATGGAGGCTCACAAAAATTAATGCGCAGGCAAATCGACGCTAATAATAGTTAAAGTTCGAAATTATTATCCAAGTATAGTATACTTTGCGACGCTATGATAGTATTACATCTTGATTGTTATACGTACCAGGAGCTCTAAGAAGTACCTACTTCTTCAGACAGGCCAGGCAGTACCATTAGACATGTAAATGTGGCGTATGCCGGTAAACGATGTCAATACAGACATTATAAATAATAGCCGACAAATGCTACATAGATATAAAATTCTTATTATAATATTGTGCTGCTGCAGAGGAAAATGATGAATTTGCAATGTGCTTTGCAATCATTTGTTATTTGAACCCAGCAGCTTCCACTATCCCACTAACTTATATTTTGTATCCATTGTGTAGTTTTCTGTTTCAGGTACTTATTGTTTCCGTGACTACTTATGTTTCTTTTAACCTTCTTGTTTGTTTCATAGTTTCGAGGCGTTTGTCCCTTTCCTTCATTTGTTAAATTGTTCCTCACTTTGCACGCTAGGGTTACAAAAGCCCTCAAAGCAAAAGAATTACGATTATTGGAGACAATTTTTTTGTAGAGAAAACGATATATTAAAGAATATTAACCGCGCTGCTCTTACAAATTTGTATAACTTTAGCGGATGAATTGTTGTAGGACAGTTGTAACATCAGTTATTGTAGCTTTGACTTAATGATCTATTATTTTTATTAATTATGTTGTTTATTATTATTTAGATTATAACAKGATTGTGTCCAATTATAGAAAATGGACMAACGTGGACAAAAGTTAATGAAATTGCTGCAAGCCTGGGCTGCCAGATTAAATTACTTTTATCTGATTGAAGCTTCCAAATACCCACTGTATAAGCCTATTGGGAATTTTCGTTGAAGCTCTCTAACATTCACCCCTTTGCCATTATCTGAACCGTGCAATACTGTATAAGATTAAATGTGAACTGTTGAAGCTTTTACTCCATATAAGGAGATAAGTACGCACTGCTAGGTTATCCCCAAATAGGAAAAGGTTTTCACAAACATTAAAACTAGCGCCCCCGCCAAAGTACTAACAAGTGAGAGTAAAGTAATCAGACGTCACAAGAGGCCGGGATAAAAAGGAAATTTCCCGATTGCTGTGTTTAATTCCGTGCCTTAATGAATTTTATTATCTTGTAATCAAGCAAGGCTCCAAGAGGATTGTGGATCTGGTTAGTATTCCGAATGCGACCTTTGCAGACGGCTTTCAATTTTATCGTATCCTTGAAACGCTACTTTGTACAAACTTACCTCTTTTCAGTGTTTTGTCCGAAGGAGAGCTACTCTGATTGCCCTCAATTTTAGGTACTAGCTGTCTATACTTCATTTTTTTTAATTTGATACAGGTAGGTTTAATGCGTTATTTTTGTTTCAGGTAAGTCGTGATGTCGAAGAATAACTCTTAGGCATTCATAATGAAGTAAGTACTAAAAAGTATTTATACTAAGCAAACAGCTTACCATTTAGCATATCTAAAATAGTTACATTTACCAAATGCATACCAAAACACAAAAATTTGTGTTGGAAATTCACCAATTGATCGAAAATATCGCGTTTTACCTGAACAGGAAGTTAATCTTCTAATGGATTGCAAATACGAATTATTTGGAATGTATCACTTGTGGTGGTAAACCCAGTTTTATTAAAAAACGGTAGCCATCTAATAATGGGTGGAGCATTAATCTGTTTACGCAATTTGACTCAAAGGTAATTTACAAACTGAGCACTAGTTTGAGGTATAAGAACTACAGGGACACTTACTATTCTACACAATATGTAGATTTAAGCTAGAAACATCCGTAGCTGAAGAAAATATAACCAATGAAACACCAGACTGGTAGAGTACATCCTCGCTTTATTGTACGCTACAACTCTCATAACAACGAGATATTTATATGGCACGATAATCCTTATCGGCATTTAAACTAAATTTGTCGCAATTGAAATGAGCTGTAAATTCATCGTGTCCAATTAATTAACGTAATAAATCAACACGTTTTGCCCGGTGAAGGCATCTGTAGTGAACAGAATTATTATTATTACACAGGTTAACCCTCTGAATTGTGACTTTTTCTGGAAATTTAACTATGGATATAGGTACTGAATTTAATATTGTAGAAGAAAAAATTAGTTAATCTTCTTGAAAACGCAATTACAGTTGAAGTCCAAAAACATCTGTTGTTATATTTTGCTTGACCAATCACTTTCAAATGACAAGTCTCAGCTACACTGTGTATGCTACAATCACATTATGGAAAAATTAAATCATTAAGATAAATTATTAAAGTCCACTGATTTTTTGTTTAAATTAAAATGGATTCGAATGTTTGAATGAACTACATACGATGACACATTCATTTTACGTTTAGTATCGAAATCGAATTACGTACCAAACCCAAAATATAATTGAAAGGATCAACGACAACTTTGTAATTTTATATAAATTACCCTGTGTAATAATGCATGTCTATGCTGAAAATAAAACGCAAAGGAAGTTAGGGGAAACACATATTGAATTGATATTTTAAGTTTGAATTTTTACTTTTGACCCAAACTTCTTTTTCGATTCGAACTGATATTTTCAATTCGAATCGATTTTTTCGATTCGGTACGATACTTAGATTCCATTCTCAGAGAAAATCTATCTTTTTTGCGACAAAATTGATTCATATCGATTAATCCATATTTTGCCATGGGCTTACTGCAATGCCTAACAAATAATCCATATTGCCTATTCTACCAAAGATTTCTACGATCCGTGTTGAGATCGCACGATTATTATTAGTTTTAGGTTTAACACCTAATAATAATTGTGAAGCCTCATATCTACGCAGAGACTGTTTTTTTTAATTATTTATAAACTGACAAATATTTGCAAACGAGCTACCACAAGTGCTTTGAAAACCGCGATGCCATTATTCAATGTTGTTGTTTAAATGCAAATTAAGAATTGCTCGTTTCGTCCCCATAAGACAAGTTCTGTTTTTCAGCTTTGTTTAGAAATGGTGGTTATAAGGGAGGAACATTCCATTGTTTACGGTATTATTAATTTACAATACCTATTAGTAACGCAACAAGTCAAACTTAAGTGAATATATTTTTAATAAAATTCCTGACAAATACAAATTTATTAAAAATTCTTAAGGTTTTCATAAAATAATACTAGCAGCAGTCCTAGGTATAAGTGCGAATTTTCGGTGCGTTCTCACAGCTTTTCCATGAACGTACTGGCTTTAAAAACTCGTTAATTGTAGAATATGAAATGCATAAAAATGTTGTCCTGCACGAATAATTTCTTTTACTTCCCATCCAACGGATGAGAAGAATTGTATCGCGAAAAAAATTTTCAAAAACTTTTATTTGCTCATTCGCTTTATAGAACTGGTCGAAAATGCAAAAAAACAATTTAAGCAAATTTAAGCAAAAACAAATTTCTTGTCTGTGTGTGTGTGTGTGTGTGGTTTTGTTTGTAGACACGATAACTTTCGAAAGACTTAATATATGAACTTGAAATTTGGCAAACGTATAAATATACCCAAAGCGACCTATTGTTTGTGGGGTAAGGAGGGTATCGGGAAGGGGGCGAAATTGGGGGGTAACTACCCTTCTGGCAAATTTTTATTTTTTTTCGTCATTCGTCACTTAAAGAAAACGGGTTTTCCTAAATATATATAATATATAAATTTCTCACCAAAAATGTCTTAGAAAATTTATCCAAAATTTTGACATTTTCGAAATATTTCAAAAAAACGTATTTTGGACCCCGCTCGTACGATTTTTTTTTAATTTTGTTATTGTATAGAAAATCAAATTTCTGATCAGAAAGCACTCTCTTTTCGAGTTATTTGGAAAAACCGATCTTAAAATTTATATATCTTTGCCAAAATCACGAGGACTGTTTATCTTAAAAAAATGTGTACAGAGAAAATATGCTCAAAACCTGATTACTAATCGTATAGTATAGGAAACAAGAAACTAAGCCGCCTTCGGCGGCACGTTTCTCGCAGGAACGCGCTGACGCGCGTTCCTGGAGCACGGGCTTCGCCCGCGCTCGGGACGCGCTGTCGCGCGTCCCTTGGTCGATAGAAAGTCGGTTATCAGAAGTGGGATCGATCGAGGGATGAAAGGCCGGAGTCCGCGGTTCACGTGTTTTTCGAAGGTTTCGGGGTTCACCCCTCGATTTCCCCAGAAAACCGTAAATAGTGCACGATCCGGCAACACCCGCTTTCGAAGTTGTCGGGGAAATCCCGTATCCGCCATTCCCAGATGCACCCCTCGATTTCCCCAGAAAATCGTAAAAAGTGCACGATCCGGCAACACCGCTTTCGAAAATGTCGGGGAAATCCCGTATCCGCAACTCCCAGATGAACCCTTCGATTTCCCCGGAAAATCGTAAAAAGTGCACGATCCGGCAACACCGCTTTCGAAATGTCGGGGAAATCCCGTATCCGCCATTCCCAGATGAACCCTTCGATTTCCCCAGAAAATCGTAAAAAGTGCACGATCCGGCAACACCGCATACCAAAGTCACCGATCACTCGCGAAAAATCGCAGCACTCGCTAAAAATCGCAATCTGGGATTCCCCGGTCGATTTCCTCAAAGAATCGTAAAAAGTGCACGATCCGACAACACGGCATACCACAGCCACCGATCGCTCGCGAAAAATCGCAGCACTCGCTAATAATCGCAATCTGGGATTCCCCAGTCGATTTCCTCAAAAAATCGTAAAAAGTGCACGATCCGACAACGCCGCATACCACAGCCACCGATCGCTCGCGAAAAATCGCAGCACTCGCTAAAAATCGCAATCTGGGATTCCCCGTCGATTTCCCCAAAAAATCGTAGAAAGTGCACGATCCGACAACACCGCGACCGCAAAACGGGTCTCTATATTACCGTTGTGCAAATTCCTGTATTACCTACCATCGCAGATCCCTACATTCTCGAAACCGGTCTCTATCGATCAGAAATGTTCAAATTAAGGAAGAACATTTGTCTTACTTTCGTAGAAAAAGGCTTATTAAGCGAAAAAAAAGTTAAAGATCGCGAACCCTTTATATGCACTTTTCTCCGTTAATATGCGTTTTGGGGGGCCGGGAGCACCTGATCTGGCTTAGTTAAGAATTATCGGAGTCTCGGTGTTCAGGGATATACTCGGGAGCTTCGCTCCCTCGTAGGAAGCTTGCCCTGGAAGGAGGGTGTCAAGTTGGTGTTCAGGAATAGACTCGGGAGCTTCGCTCCCTCGAAGAAAGCTTGCCCTGGAAGGGGGGTGTCAAGTTGGTGTTCAGGAATAGACTCGGGAGCTTCGCTCCCTCGAAGAAAGCTTGGCCTGGAAGGAGGGTGTCAGGTTGGTGTTCAGGAATGGACTCGGGAGCTTCGCTCCCTCGAAGAAAACTTGCCCTGGAAGGGGGGTGTCAGGGTTGGTGTTCAGGAATGGACTCGGGAGCTTCGCTCCCTCGAAGAAAGCTTGCCCTGGAAGGGGGGTGTCAGGTTGGTGTTCAGGAATATACTCAGGAACTTCGCTCCCTCGTGGAAAGCTTGCCATGGAAGTGGAGAGCGGGACTGATGAAATGTGTCTACTCATATTCGAAAAAAAAAAATTAAAAGGATTTTTACTTGGTGCACATCTCTACTTGAATTGATCTTGCTCTCCTGTAAATCGCACACACCTTTTTTTCGTCATCGTGCCAGTATATTATTTATTATAAACATGCACTTGAACATAAATTATTCGAAAAAAAAAGTTAAAAGATTCCCAGGTTTTTTTCACTGGCACATACATATTCATTCATCTCGTGTTTTTAGCAGGGCTTTGAATCCCTTCTTGTGCCAGGGTGTGTGACCTGCATTGCATATATGCTTTTTCGCAACCTCATATCTGGGGGGCCTGGCCTGATCCTCCTCAACAGGCCACCCACCATACAAACATTCATACACCGCGACGCTTCGATTCACCCCGTATATACGCTACGCAACGCTCCGATTATAGTAACGCTACCTATGTTTCGTACCCTATGCGGGGTCTGTTCCTGCGGGTACACTTTTGACATTTGTATATATGTTAAAAATTGGATTCCCGTAAAAGGGAGAGCTGACGCTTTTCGATTTTAATTTTTTTGGAAATTAATAGGCAGAATTAAAAAACCCATCTACAGATAGGTCGAACGCAATGAGAAGTTCGTGTTTTAGTAAGCTTTTAGCGGAACAAACGCATAATTGTAATCATAAAATGAAGAAAATTGCACTACTCGCGGTCGACAACTGCCGTTCGAATTTCAGGTATTCCAAAAACTCACCTGGTGCGATCGAAACCGCTCCGTATCGATCAGGAATGTTCAAATAAAGGGAAACGATACCTTACATTTGGGATATTAAGCCGTGGTTCGAAAATATTTGTAAAAATTTGTATGAGCGATCACCGTCCACATCCCTCGTAGGAAGCTTGCCCTGGAAGGAGAGTGTCAGGTTGGTGTTCAGGAATAGACTCGGGAGCTTCGCTCCCTCGAAGAAAGCTTGCCCTGGAAGGGGGGTGTCAGGGTTGKTGTTCAGGAATYGACTCGGGAGCTTCGCTCCCTCGWAGAAAGCTTGCCCTGGAAGGGGGGTGTCAGGGTTGGTGTTCGGGAACAGACTCGGGAGCTTCGCTCCCTCGAAGAAAGCTTGCCCTGGAAGGGGGGTGTCAGGGTAGGTGTTCAGGAATATACTCGGGAGCTTCGCTCCCTCGTGGAAGGCTTGCCATGGAAGTGGAGGGCGGGACTGACGAAACGTGTCTACTCAATATTCGAAAAAAGAATTAAAAGGTTGTTTTACTTGATGCACATCTCTACTTGAATTGATCTTGCTCTCCTGTAAATCGCACACATCTTTTTTTCGTCACCGTGCCAGTATATTATTTATTATAAACATTCAATTTCATTAATCACAACCTCTTTGCCTTAAAAACACTTGAACATAAATTATTCGAAAAAAAAGTTAAAAGATTCCCAGGTTTTTTCTCTGGCACATATTCATCTCGTGTTTTTAGCAGGGCTTTGAATCCCTTCTTGTGCCAGTGTGTGACCTGCATTCGCATATATGCTTTTTCGCAACCTCGCACCTAGGGGGCCTGGCCCGATCGTCCTCATCAGGCCACCCACCATATACACACATTCATGCACCGCGACGCTTCGATTCTACGCAACGCTCCGGATTATAATAACGCTACTTATGTTTCGTACCCTATGCGGATCTGTTCCTGCGGGTACACTTTTGACGTTCGTATATATGTTAAAAATTCGATTCCCGTAAAAGGGAGAGCTGACGTTTTTCGATTTTAATTTTTTCTGAAATTAATGAGCAGAATTGAAAACCCATCTACAGATAGGTCGAATGCAATTAGAAGTTCGTGTTTTAGTAAGCTTTTAGCGGAACGAAGGCATAATCGTAATAATAAAATGTAGAAAATTGCACTACTCGCGGTCGACAACTGCCATTCGAATTTCAGGTATTCCAAAAACTCACCTGGTGCGATCGAAACCGGTCCGCATCGATCAGGAATGTTCAAATTAAGGGAAAAAATACCTTACCTTTGGGATATGGAGCCGTGGTTGGAAAATATTTGTAAAAATTTGCATGAGCGTTGGCCGTCCACCTGAAATTTTCACTTTTCTCACGCACCGAATCACAGAATGAAAAACCCCCGTACAATTAGGTAGTTTTATTCAAGAACAGTACGTTTTACAAAGGATTTCTTACAAAAGAAGTATAATTGGGAAAAGGTGCACGTTTCACAGGGGTCGGTGACGTCCTCGGGGAATTTTACATATCTTCGAGTAACTACTCTTCTCGAACGCTTCGAGCCGACACACATGGACCAACGAAGGTCCCATCTTGGATTTCCATGCCCCGGATCCCATCCAAATGCATTTTTTCACCTTCTTCTTAGCTCGGCAAGTCGGGAGCGATCTGACGTCTAGCTGTCATCATGAGGTTATAACCAAATACCTGCAAAAAACGAAATTTCATGAAAACCACATCGCACATTGTTCAAACCCGCCCGGATCGATCAGAAACGATCAATTTAAGGGAGAACGTGTCTTACTTTCAGGGGAAACGGGCTCAATTCTACGAAACATGCAAATTTCAATGGGAAACGTACTCACGTCGTTTTTCGTGGGAAAACTCTTCCTGAACCCTCGACTCCATCACGTATCCACTAAAAAGGGTCCTCCGTTTCGTTTTCTTGCCCCAAAGTGCATCAAATAGCGTCATTTAACCGTTTTCTCAGCTTCTTCTCGGAGCGGTCCGGCTGCCGCAGGTACGGCCCGGCTTCTGGCTGTCAAATTAGAATAACCTGCATTCAAAGAAATTTCATGAAAAACACATCGTACACCGTCCAAACCGGTCTCTGTCGATCAGAAATGTTCAAATTAAGGGAGAACGTGTCTTACTTTCGTGTAAAAAGCTTAAATAAGCGAAAAAAAAGTTAAAGATCGCGAACCCTTTACATGCACTTTTCTCGGTTAATAGGGGTTCTGGGGGGCCGGGAGCACCCGATCCGGCTTAGTTATGAATTTTCGGTGCCCCCAAGTACCACCGGGCCCCCCAAAAACCCTCCCATAGAAAAATCACTCTTTTCGTACGGGACGGCAAAACGACTTGACAGTACTTACACGTATTTCGTGCGAAAATTCCTCCGGGACCCCTCCAACGGGCACCGATCGCAAGGGGAAGCCGAGAAAGGACACTCCCCACTCTCACATTCACACGGAAAGGTCGCAGTTTAGCAAGACGGGCGAAATTAAATCTCCGACACGAACTGACGTTTGTCACTGACAAATTAATCTGACGTTTTGGATTCCGGCACGCGACAAACTAAACTCTTCCGTCTCCTTCTAACACACGCCGAATCCCCATCTTCCCTCGCTTTTCCCTGTGGGGACGTAAGTCTCGACTCGATTCGGAAAAATCTATCTCTCTCGCACCGAAACTCGCAAAAATCGGTACTTTTTAAACGCTTTTCCCGGCCAAACTAACGCAAAAACCCCAACCAAAATACGCCTACGCAACAAATACAACCTTCCCCTCGCGATTTCGACCCCAAGCGACCCCAAAAACCCACCACGAAAAAAGGAGTTGCTGCCATAAATCACCCCTTCGTGTCAGAGAGAGCGCGACTTATCAGTATTTAGTATTATGTGTAGACAAGAAACTAAGCCGCCTTCGGCGGCACGTTTCTCGCAGGAACGCGCTAACGCGCGTTCCTGGAGCACGGGCTTCGCCCGCGCTCGGGACGCGCTGTCGCGCGTCCCATGGTCGATAGAAAGTCGGTTATCAGAAGTGGGATCGATCGAGGGATGAAAGGCCGGAGTCCGTGGTTCACGTGTTTTTCGAAGGTTTCGGGGGTTCACCCTTCGATTTCCCCAAAAAAAACGTAAAAATGCCACGATCCGGCAACACCGCTTTCGTAAATTTCGGGGAAATCCCGAATCCGCAACTCCCAGATGAACCCCTCGATTTCCCCGGAAAATCGTAAAAAATGCACTATCCGGCAACACCGCTTTCGAAAATGTCGGGGGAAATCCCGTATCCGCAACTCCCAGATGAACCCTTCGATTTCCCCAGAAAATCGTAAAAAGTGCACGATCCGGCAACACCGCTTTTCGAAAACGTCGGGGGAAATCCCGTATCCGCCATTCCCAGATTAACCCTTCGATTTCCCCAGAAAATCGTAAAAAGTGCACGATCCGGCAACACCGCATACCAAAGACACCTATCACTCGCGAAAAATCGCAGCACTCGCTAAAAATCGCAATCTGGGATTCACCCGTCGATTTCCTCAAAGAATCGTAAAAAGTGCACGATCCGACAACACCGCATACCACAGCCACCGATCGCTCGCGAAAAATCGCATCACTCGCTAAAAATCGTAGACCGGGATTCCCCCGTCGGTTTCCCCAAGAAATCGTAAATATTGCACGATCCGACAACACCGCGTCGGCGAAACAGGTCTCTATATTACAACGTTGGGCAAATTCCTGCATTACAGATTTTGAAAATTCCTGTATTACCTACCCATAGCAGATTCCTACACTCCCGACATGTGTAGCATTCTATGTGAATTTGAGTTGTTTTTGTAGCGAAACGTTCTCATTAGACCCTCGAAAGGGCCACCCTTGCATTCTTGCGCTCCAAATTCCATTCGAAAGCGTTTCAGTTGAAAAAAAAATTCGAGTGATCTGACGTTTAGCTGCCAGATACGTAAGGTATAATTTTCGTATGTGATTGTTCGCCAAAATCCGTCGTCATTGGTGTCGCGAAAATACTTCAGTGTCAAAAGTGTCACGATGAGCGGAGAAGAGGCAAGTCATTTGCGAAAAGCCCCTTCGTGCATATAATTTAACGGTTTTTTTTTATTGCAGATAGTGAAAGAGACGTTGCAATACGTGAATGCCAACGGCATCTCCACCACCTGGCTTAGGTAAGACGAAACGCGTTTAGCCGTATGTTTATTTATAACAACAAAGTTGCAGGCACATGTTGAGAGACCTCAAACTACAAAAAAGGAGGGGTGAACAAAGTAAGTACTTCTTACCCGTCGTACCGGTAAATAGGTGTAATGCGTTTCTATTTTTTTAGAAATACACTGGGGCCGAGAGGCTGGTGCGGGGAGTATCGGCTGAACGTCGAGACGATAAGTACTTTTTAAATGTGTCTGCCGTGTGGCGCCCACAGTTTTTGTTATTTGCAGAGAGTACCAGCGCACCAGGGCCTCCCGGCCGGAGGTAGCCGTTTTTTCGCCAATGTGAAAAAAAATGGTAGTTCATAAATAAAATTATTTAAAAAACAGGTTTATTTTTTTATCAATTGTGATTCGTGCACTTTGTTGCAAGAGACGGGTCGTCAATGGTTACAGTGCCGTGATACGCGACCGGTGTTTGTTTAATGTTTACAGTGCCCAACGATGGACAACAAAGGTAAGTCACGTTTGTTGAATTAGGTAAATGGCTCGAAGTAAAATTTGTCGAAAAAATGTCGTTAGCGCCTTAAGTAATTTTGAATTTTCTCTTGTAGAAGAGAAGCGCCAGCAACAGTGGAAAAAGCTTCAGAAGGCGAGAGCCGCCCCCAGGAGCCGGGGCCGGAGCCGCAGCAGCCGCCGGAAGGCCAGGAAGTGGCGAAGGCCGGCGGCTCAGGGACGCGGCGTGGGGGCCACCGGGGCGGCCGCCGAGGCCGGAGACGGGGGCATAATTGTAGTTGTGAAGAGTACTACCTTTACGAATATAAAGTTCGTGAAATTTTTGAAATGTGTTTTGTATTATTGCAAACGTTGACGAAACAGTGTTTTACGGAATAATATATGGCGTTAACTACATCGATTGATGATCATGTTTAGGCGGAAATAATACAAACTCAGTTTCAGTGGATTTATTAGAAAAAAAGTAAGTACACAGATGGTTGTGATGATGGGAATTATTTCAAGTCACATAGCACATCTGTAAACTCAGCCATCAAGTACAACTTAGTATACGTCGACATAATGAGCCCAGTGTTATTTTAGTCTTGAGTGAAATTAAAGGGTAAGTGGTGTAGCCCAACGTCTCGGCGTTCGTAAGCAAAAACTGTACCCAAGTATTTCTGCAGCAGGGTGATCCGTAAACGTATGGTGGGTTGCGGTGCGTCTTGGGGCAACAACGTTCTACAAAAGTAATTATTAACATTGAACTGTGGGTAGTCTGATTTGCTTTACCTATAGTGCGGAGTGCCATCATAAACTGTGATGCAAGTTAATCCTCTTATCGTGGTGATACGAAATGGGAAGTGAGTAGTAGGAGGAACGGAAGTCCAAAGTCGATAGTTTTCCATCGATTCTTCCACATCGTACCACCCATGTCTTTCGGTGTTTTAAGGAAGGAGGGAGGTATCCGTGGATTCAAGGCAAAGGAAACATTCTGAAAAAAGAATTATACAGTATCAGATAGAGATGGAGAGCGTGAAACACCGACTACTAATTCATTGCTTACCTGGTGGAGTTATCGTCCTTTGCCATGATGAATTGCGATGTAAATTGACGTAGTCTGCGTGTTTAAGGGAGCGGTCCAATGTTTCAGAGGCCTCGTATGAAGAACTGCACCCGTGCCTTTCTGCAGTGTGGAAGAATGGGCCACGGTTGTGGTGGTCTCGGGGACAGCAACGTTTCTAAACAATGAAATAATTATTTGCATAGGGAGAGGTTGGTTATGTCATTTTTCGGCTTTACCCGTTTTGAGTTGCCACCAAACCGTTATGGAAATGTGTAGGTCAGCATAGTAAAAGTTGATGTTCGCATTATCAGCAACATTGTAACCTTGCCTTTATGTAGGGGCAAAACTGTACTATTTTTGGCAAAAAACGGTCTGGAAAAAGTAAATTATTCAGTACTGAATAGAGATGGGGGGTGATCTAATTTACTTACCGCCCGGTGGAGTTGTTAATCGTGAAGTTTGATCGTCACGGAATGGGTAGGTGTCCAAAGTCGAAAACGTGCCTTCTGTGTCGGAGGTGTTCAAGACGAAAACGTTCTGGAAAGAGATGTAGGTTTAGTGTCGAATGGGGAGAGATGGGCGATGTAATTTTGCTTACCCGGTTGAATTGTATTCTTTGCCATAAGCTGTTATGTAAACGTGTGGTGTAGGTAAACATTATAAAAGTAGGAGGTGGGGATGAAACTCGTTTTCAAGGCAAAAACATTTCTGGAAAAAAAGAATTATTCAGTGTGGAAAAGAGATGGGTGGTTACCTGTGATCTATTTTACTTAGTTTGCCAAAAACAGTTGATACAAATTAATCGTGACGTTTTACCGTTGCACGGAATGCAGAAGTGTGTAAGCCAGCAGTCCAAAGGTAAAAAAATGCACCCGTGCCTTTCGTGTTGAGGTTATTCAAGACGAAAACATTCTGGAAAGAGATTTAGATTTATACCGAATAGAGAATGGTGATGTTAATTTTGCTTACACGGTTATTGTTTCTTTGCTCAGCATAAACTTAATTGTGATGTCACGGAATGGGGAAGTGCGGGCCAAAGCAGAGAGAGTTTTTATTGATTTGTCGTAACGAAACTGATGTAGCCGTGCCTTTATGTTGGTGGAGAGGGATCCGTGGTTGTGGTGTTGTAGGCAGGAACGTTCTGGAAAATAATAATTAATTTAATAGGGAGAGAGGGGTGGGTGATTTAATTTGGCTTACCCGGTGGAATTGTACTCTCCTCGCCGTAAAACTGTTATGGAAATGGTGTGTAGGTAAGCATCATAAAAGTTGATGGTTTTGCATCGATCAACGTCGCACCAAAGCCTTTGTATTGGTGGACATAGGGGTAAAACCGTATTATCTCGTTTTTTAAAGCGGAAAACATCCTGGAAAAAAAGAATTATTTATTACTGAATAGAAATGGCGGTGACCTGATTTACTTACACAGTGATGTTATCCCTTTTTTTAATATTGAATAGAGATGGGGGTGATCTTACGTACTTACCACCTGGTGGAGTTATTTTTAAGCGTGAAGCTTGATTGTTACGGAATGGACACAGGTGTGTTGTATGTGAGCAGTCCCAAGGTCAAAAAAAACTGCACCCTGCCTTTCGTATTGGAGGTATTCAAGACGAAAACATTCTGGAAAGAGATTTAGATTCAGTACCGAATAGAGATGGGTGATGTAATCTTGCTTACACGGTTATTGTTTCTTTACCATCATAAACTTAATGGTGATGTCACGGAATGGGGAAGTGGCTAGTGCGGGCCAAAGCAGAGAGTTTTTATGATTTGTTCGTAACGAAACTGATGTAGCCGTGCCTTTATGTGGTGGAGGAGGGATCCGTGGTTGTGGTGGTTTGTAGGCAGGAACGTTCTGGAAAAATAATAATTTACTTTAATAGGAGAGAGGTGGGTGATTTAATTTGGCTTACCCGGTGGAATTGTACTCTCCTTGCCGTAAACTGTTATGGAAATGTGTGTAGGTAAGCATCATAAAAGTTTATGGTTTGCATCATCAACGTCGCACCAAAGCCTTTATATGGTGGAAATAGGGTAAAACCGTATTATCTCGTTTTTAAGGCAAAAACATCCTGGAAAAAAAGAATTATTTATTACTGAATAGAAATGGGTGTCTGTGTGATGATTTAGTGATTATACCTTTTTTTAATATTGAATAGAGATGGGGGTGATCTTATGTACTTACCACCTGGTGGGGTTATTCTTAATCGTCAAGTTTGATTGTTACGGAAAGGACACAGTTGTGTTGTATGTGAGCAGTCCCAAGGTCAAAAAAAAACTGCACCCGTGCCTTTCGTGTTGGAGGTATTCAAGACGAAAACATTCTGGAAAGAGATTTAGATTCAGTTACCGAATAGAGATGGGTGACGTAATCTTGCTTACCCGGTTGAGACGGA